>JAVTVY010032073.1:0-12422 GCA_036873755.1 Hanleya hanleyi | reverse complement strand
GACCGGATCAAACCGTGTTATCCGCGGCTAGACGTGGAGGGTGACGATACGGCGTCTGAGAGCGGCAGTGACGACGGCGGTGACCCGCAGGGGCCGGAACCGGCCCAAGCGGAACCTTACGCCCTGACCAACCCGGTAGCCGTGCAGCCACCCATAGGCCAGCCCCAGACGAGCCGGAGTGGACGCGTCATCCGACAGCCGGCCTGGCAGGCCGAATTTGAGTTGGAACCGCGGGGAACGCCGGACAGCGAGTTGGAGGACGAGCCCGAGGAAGTGGCCGAGGGTGAGGCAGCCCCCACACACGCGACGACGACCCGCGGTCGGCGAGTGGTGAAGCTTCGCTGGTTGCACGACTACGTGCTGACGTCCCAGCCCGTGTACCGTAAGAGGGGGAAGCCCGACCCCTCCAACTGAGCGTGCAGCCCAGTGGACCTAATGTCGCGGGGCGGCTCTACTAGCCGCCCATGTAATTCTGTGAAGGTGATCCGTTGACCTGATGTCGTGGTGGCCTGGCCAGACCGCCGGAGGGCGGCCACCTTGTGATTTCGCCGGCCCTGATGGCCCGTAATTGGCGAGCCGTTTCGTAGAGAGTAGTTCGAACTGTACAACTGGAACTGTAACGCCACCCTGGACGGAGGGACCCGTACGGCCATGACGGGGACGTCATGATTTGGAAAGGCGGGGGCAGTGTAACGGTTAACCGGTTGTGTATAGGACTGTTCGAATCAGAGGGGGGGGGGCCGTGTCACCGCTGGAATGGTGGAAGAGCCCGTGATGGAAGAGCCAGTGGTCGGAAATGCATTCCCCCGTATTTCTCGCTTACCAGAGCGAGATAGGTGTTGCCCTTTACGTGGAACATTCTTTACGAATTATGGATTGGGATGTCATTCTCATTTATGGACTATGAACTGTAATTTCGCTGTGGAAGGCGATTTTTCATGTTTTGCGAAACGTCTCCAGTTGGCGGAGAGTGGCACAGGCTATATAACTCGTGCAACTTTACATGTGTGGGGCAGACCAGAAAGACAGGGCTAGAGAAAGCACGTCCAGGTACAGCCTGTAACTTTTGATTTTGGCGTAATTTACGGTTGGGCCGTAAATGCAGTTGTTTTGGCCTGGGAGTCTAAAAGCTTGTAAACTCCTGTAGTTAGTGTAACCTGTAAAAACACGCCAATCCAATGAGAATTTGCCAGCTCGCATTTTCGGTGTGGAAACGTGTTTGTGGTTATACTATAGTTTAGGAAACACGACAGCGTGGCGTGTCTAATATAGTTGTGGGGTATTCTATAATAATGAGATTATAATGAGACATGTTTTTGCCCGTAGCACATTCTGGCAATTTGCATGGTCTGACTTCGGTATAGAATAAGGCTTTTAGGTCTATACCAGTAGGTTGATAATTTCGACACTGTTTTGCTGAGCTAATCCCGCGGCACTGGGACTAAAGTCGCAATATTTATGTGTCGATCTTGTTGATCGTGAAGCGGTATATGACGATAGATAGGGATTCCCTCCACCCCCAGAAATATGCAACTGCACTAAATACAGAGATAAATAAGCCAAGCTTCCCCCTGCCATAATCCAACGACGTATCGTGTAGCCTGTTAATTCGGCGCAGACGGCCGTGCAACGCTATACGGGACGAAAACGGTCGCAGCTATTACAACCGGGCGGTGCGGTCAAGGCACAGAGCGGGCAAGCTGTTTTCGTAACGTGGGTAAACTGGGCCGGGCGCTCCGGTTGCAAGGAAGGTCGCAGAAGGTCGCAGAAATCTGCGACCGGGTCGCAGAAGGTCGCAGAAGCTTGCGATCAGGTCGCAGGGGGTCGCCAACGACAGTTGACATACAGTAATGATGTTTCATTGGTACCAGATGAAATGGTAATACAATATATACCCAAGTAAATGTCCTGACGGCCACGGAAAGCGAGCTGTACGTGGTTCTTACCTGAGAGATCGTCGTGAAGTTGTGTAGTCACAGGCCGTGTCTATAGACGGGTCGCAGCAGCCGTGAGGGTTGAGACGCCGGGCTATACTTACCTGTGCGGGAAGCAGACTGGTGAGCTGACAAGTTAGGGTCAGGCTCCGACGACTGGGGGTCAAGAACACGCTGGGTTGCCACGTCTCTGGAGAGAGCGTCACCGCCGTGACGTTCCAATGACTGGGGGCTGTCTCTGGAGAGAGCGTTACCGCGTAACGTTCCAACGGGCCGTGACGTTTCAGCGACTTGGTGCCATATCTGGAGAGAGCGTCACTGTCGTGACGTTCCAACGCTTGGGGGTATATATATATTGGGGAGAACGTTACCGCCGTAACGTTCCAACGGGCCTTGACGTTTCAACGACTGGGTGTCGTATCTGGAGAGAGCGTTATATCCTTAACGTTCCGACGACGGGGTGCCATCCCTGGAGAGAGCGTTACATCCGTAACGTTCCAACGACGGAGGAAGAGAAGGGCCAGCAGCCAGGCCGCCCTTATACCCAGAAGAGAAGGGCCAGCAACCAGGCCGCCCTTATCGCGTACAGATATAAAGCACTATATTAACTATAAAGCTATATGCATACACCCCTATATATATTATTGATATATAACATCAAGCTTAACTGCACACACTCTCTTCTATTGTCCACATATACATCAAGGATACGTATCCGTTAACCTTATATGCACACACTCTCTCACCTCAAGGGTACGTATCCGTTAACCTTATATGCACACACTCTCTCACCTCAAGGGTACGTATCCGTTAACCTTATATGCACATACCGGGTGTGTGTGTCCGTTAACTTTATGTGCACACACTCTCTCACATCACGTGTATATATACATCAAGTTTATTTGCATACACTCTCCTAGTGTCTGTACATATATGTAAATATCCTAACGTTACATCTCCTTAGACACTCTGTCTAAGTCACGCGGTTCTACGCTATTATTTGTAACCGCGTATACTATTTGTGCAGAATATATCATATAGACCTTTACATTAGAGTCAGTCATCCTTGTAGGGTTGTGATCATCTCTTCGATCCCCGGATCTCTACTAGTGAAGCTGTAACTACGCTAACTACGGTGACGGCCAGAATGCCAGTGGGCAATCCCGGTTATTGATTCGTTTTCTCGTAAACACCACGACTGGTCCTGCTCGTACACGTTACAGGATCATGAAAATATAAATACCATTTAGCTCAGACGTATGGTGCTTCGGCAAGGCAGCACTATATGAAGCGGCATTGAATCCCCCTTGGCATCCAGACGCCATCGCGAAGTTAATACTGAAAGCCACATGATATACTACAGTTATCACTCACTCACTCAGGAGGGGGGGGGGAGGGGGTAAGGGGACAGTACTATGAATAGACTGTAGTTTAACTTTTTCCTAACTTTGGCTATGGACAAAGACATTTAGTGGAGGGGCATATATGTAAACTGGAGCACAATTCAATGTATAAGGAATGTATAAGGAACACAGGAATACATGATATGTCCCATCCCCGTTGTGTGTGCCATACTCAACTTAATGAAACTTTCCATAGTCACGGTTGCGGAATGTTGAAACCATTAGACCGTTCAAGGTATCCTCTGTCCCCAATCTAGAATGAAGTATATAACGCGAGTCCAGACGAATATCTGGATCCTTTTCATGTTGAGGCGTTTACTCAATAGACGTCCACGATGCTCATCCATTAACATCAGTTGAGTTGTTTGAGCTGATCTGTCATCACAGCTCACGAGCTAGCGTATCTAATTCCGCTTAAGTCGGTGTTAGGAGCCGTGTGGATACTTCATAGTCTCCACATGAACAACTGCAATACAAGCGCGGCTGAGATACTATGTCTACATCCGAGAATCCACCGAATTCTCGGGTCGGAATGTTAGGTGTCGACGAATGCTTTCCTGTAGTCATATGGCTGCTTTTTGGTCGCCAGACGTCGTCAATTCCTTGCATATCGCTCGATTATATGGTGTAATATCGGCACAGGACATGGCAAGCTATCACTGCCACAAATCGTTGCGTTGAATACATACCAATGTATTTGAAATTACAATACATTGAAAATCAACCAATCATATCACCCGAATTTCGATGTATTCAAAATGTAATATCAATACATTTACAATCAACCAATCATAAGCCTCGAGTTTTAGCTCTTGTTTAACTGGCTGAACTATACCAGGATAAAAAAAATCGAGGTGCTAAACGGAGCCCTTCTATGAGATTTCCAGTCTCACTCCTGTTATCACATAATTGTATTTGATGGGAACAGCTTTCGTCGAATCATGCTGGATTTTAACTGATTGGGTGCCTGACAAAATCTTTTTAAGAGTGTAGTGGGAATGAACATTAAGGAAAAATGGCATTAAAGGGGGGTCAGTTTAGCGCCTGGATGGTAAGTTTGTATATAGCTGTATATACAGGTCACCGCTTAGACCTGCAGCATATATCTGAAGAGCTTGTTTAAAACTGTTGTTTAAGGGCTACTTCTCGTACGGATTTTACGGCGCAGCATGTCTATGCTTCATTTAAATTTCACAGTACATTTCTTAGTTCGGTTGAAATCTGTAAAAGTGCTATTTGAAGAGCGGAGTGATACGTCACCTAAGTATTAAACTCTCCTAACGCAAACGTCGGGGTCGTAACAGGTGCACCTTGCTCTGTAACAAGACATGACAGTGGTTGATCTTCAATGTATTGATATATACACGCTATGGATTGGTGGATGTTAAATACATTGCAACTGAATTTCAATACACTGAAATATGAGGCTTATGGTTGATTTTCAATGTTTTTAAATTACAATTTCGATACATTGCAATGAATTGTCGCAGGAAAAACCTACCATACTGGGAAGCTCGAATTTGGATCCCGCCTCTCCCATAGTCATTTGTTCCAGGATACAGGTACTGCTGTCGTGTATCCAGTTATCGTGATGTAATTTGAAAACGGTTAAGAATTTATATTGATCGATAACCAATTACAGTAGACCTATCTATTTTCCAATGTATTTTCAGGGAACGGAAATGGTAACGGCACATACCGATATTAGATACCTTACGCCGAATGATCATTTTCTGAACGGGAATAGTCTGAGCACTTCGCAAACTGTCGAATGTAACAGTGAAATTTTAACCGATATCCTATTCCTTTATACATTTGAGTGTACGAACATCGAAAAAACAGGTGAAACCCATTTTGATGGAAAATAGAACAAACAGAGGATACACGGACTGTCGACGGCGAGTGAATTGTCTAAAGCATAGTTGGCTTTTATGTTTAAATTATGCAAGTACTCTGCAAACTGTTCTCTTCCTAGTTGAGGCATATAAAAAACTTGTAAAAAGGGAAGCACAAAGCCAATGATAAATTGTAAGATACAAAGAGGTGAACTTCCGGGCACATGGGTGCTGCTGCTAGGGCTGTTCTTCCTACGTGGGCTTCTAATAAGAGAGAATATAACAAAGTAGCTGCTTATAATTAGGGTCCTTTATCGACTATCCCTTTTATCTCGACAGCACCTTTTGTCTACGTGCTCATAAAGCACTCTCATTGGACGCTCATGGCTAAGAACAACTCTACATGTTTCTATTTCAAAGGTAAAAGCTGATCTGCGCTATTTTAGTAACATAATAAGCGGAAGCTACTCTTAACAAGTAATGTCCATTATAGTATTAGCTTTCTCGATCCTCTTCCGTTAGGTTCGTGTCTCAAGTTCCTGTTTTGATGCTGAGAATATAAAAAAAATGTCACATCAAATCAACACGCGGGGATGTATGAAATATATGACAGGGCTGTACCAGTATTATCGATGTAAGAGCCTTCCTTGGATCCGCCGTTAAGGCAGTGAAGCGTGATTCGGAATTCACTGTTCAGCAACATAAATAGCTTACTTCCTCTTGTAAAATAACTGTTGAATAATAAAAAAAATGCTGAGTCTGGCAAAACTAATTTTTCACGTCATAAGAAATTATGAAGTTTCGGCTTGGCATGTCAGTAGTGCATCAGAAGCTGACATTATGGCTATTTATGGCGACTGGATGTGTTGCCCTGACACGAACCGAGGGAATTTACATTAAGCCATGAGTGAGGCGAGGGGGGGGGGGGAGGTCGACATCGTATGGTTCAAGATATCTATAGAAAACGCAAAGGCGATGCATACTAATATCGAAAGAACTATATCTTTAGTATTCGAAAAACAAAACAAATCAGCTTTTCTAGTAATTCCGAATGAATGAGAACATTTTGAACATCAGAGCTATTGCCCAGATCAAGAAGCCGTGGAGGTCGCCATTATAACAAACCTGAGGGCCGTTAGCCAATGAAAATCCTTGAAATATCACCTGACATTATTCCTGTGACGTAGTTGTGCTGTAGGCAATGTAGCTGGCATCAGCCTACTATTAATTCCGTTACTTGTTATGTATTAGCGTTAAAAATCGGCAAAAATCCAGAAAATTCACAATGCATAAATCCACCTGGCATGTCAATATTTATCTTACCAGTGGAAGTCTTGACAGATGTTGACAATGGAAATTTCAAATTACCGCCACTGACAGCTGATTGGTGCTACAGAATGTCATTCAATTTGTAAACAGGGAGCCTTCTCACCCTTCACTGATCATGTCTTCATCCACCATGCTTTTTCCAAAGTGGCCCAAATCAACACCAGGAAGTACAGTTTGAAGACTCATCTGCAAGTTGAAATATCAGATGTATCAAAAATGCTGAAAAATCGCAGCTCATAAAATCCATAAAGATCTGCTCTCAAATTTCTAAACAATGTAGGTCGTGGGCACTGACCCGGAAATGATTAATTGTGATCTGATGCCAGCTTATAACATCGAGACCAATTGTAAATTTATTGTGTCGATAGCTTTTGACAGATCTGTGGACCTTTCTTCACGCTCCAAGACGATTATGAGGATCGTGATATATGAATGTCGAATTCATATACAGGTTGACATGTGACATTTCGCATATGATTTCACGAGCTCTCGTTCTAAGGCAAGGAATACCAGGCCACATCAGCCGATAGCGGTAGAAGAAACGCTGCTAATGATGCCGTTGTTGTTGTTTAATGCTTCACCTTATGGGATAGAGCCCGGATGACACCGGGATTTTTGTCGCAGCGCCATCTACATAAAAACAGAATGGCCCATCAAACGTCACAGTCATTCCAACATGTCGCAGATCATGAAGTGTTAAAGTGTGAACGATAAATCGGTGTTTACTCAGCTGTAGTAGTTTTTATACCCGTGATTTTGGAATCTGATGGCATAATTTTGTCATGCCGAGCACGAGTTTACGCAGAGTTTACTATTCCTTTAAACACTATCAAGGCGTAGTCAGAAGGATTCCGCGATTACTTGGGAGCAAAAGATCATGAAAAAATAAGGTAAATTGAGCCCGATAATAAGCTATGAAATTTCAAGATTTCGACCATTACTTCTTTCCTTCTAATTTGTAAAGATCGATGGAGGGTCCAGTAATATAGGGGTTCATGTTTTCTCTCTGTATCGTGCTTTTAAAGTATTTTAAAGGAATATTAAACTCTCTGTAACTTCGTGCTCGGCATCACAGAATTATGCCATCAGATTCCAAATACACGGGTAGAAAAAAAAGCAAAATTCCACGGCTGAGTAAACACCGACTTATCGTTCACGCTTTAACACTTCATGATCTGCGACATGTTAGAATGACTGTGGCGTTTGTGGGTCATACTGTTTTTATGTAGATGGCGCTACGACAAAAATCCTGTTGTCATCCGGGCTCTATCCCATAAGGTAAAGCATTAAACAACAACAACGGCAGCACTAGCAGCGTTTTTTCTACTGCTATCGGGTGATGTGGCTTGATATTCCTGCATCAGAAAGAGAGCTCGTGAAATCATATGCAAAATGCCACATGTCAACCTGTATATCAATTCGACATGCATATATCACGATCCTCATAATCGTCTCGGAGCGTATAGAAAAGTCCACAGATCTGTCAAAAGCCATAGACACAATAATTTACAATTGGTCTCCATGTTATTAGCTACACTGCCTGAAGCACAACTACGTCACAGGAATAATGTCAGGTGATATTTTAAGGATTTTCATTGGCTAACGGCTCTCAGGCTTGTTATAATGGCGACCTCCACGGACTCTTGATTTGGGCAATAACTCTGATGTTCAAAATCTTCTCATTCATTCAGAATTACTAGAAAAGCTGATTTGTTTTGTTTTTCGACTACTAATGATATAGTTCTTTCGATATTAGTATGCATCGCTTTGGGGTTTTCTTCTCCTTTAAACATAGGATGTTCAGGGAGAGTTCCCGACTTATACTTACGCTTGTCCGAATGATAAGATAAGACCGACTGCTTCAACTATTTAAATGTTAGTTATCTGATGGAACACTTGTCTTAGACGGAAATTTGAAACATTGTCATTCAATGCCATTCATTCCGGTACTACAAATTCCTGCCGTAATATTCTGTGACGTGGATTGAAATCGACATAGTCTGCAAATGATTTAGCAAATGCTGCCACGCTAGCTATGTACACGACGTATACAGGTCCTTCTGGAATATTACTGACAGAATTGGGGAGATTGTATCAAGATGGTAACCTCTCTCTTGTCGTAGATTCAGTGCCAGAAAAAGTCCCCATCATTTATGTGAAGAGATGGGCTATTAGTAGTTTCCTAAAATGTCCATTGAAGAGCATATATCTTTCACATCGTCGCTAATATATGGGTTATCCAGTGCTAGGAAATCATCTATATAGCGTTTGGTGGATGAGAAGTAGAAGGCTTTGGAATGGTTATCTTTTGACAATTTCTGCATATGGGTTCATCCATACGAGAACACAGAGAGAAAGAATTGAATTTAACGTGACCTTCAGCTATATAACGACAATAAAAGAAAATTCTAAATTTTACAATAAATCAAGTTAACAATCTAACAACAGAGTAAAAGTGATAGGCAACACATTAAACCCTTTTTCAACCTTTGCATCCCATACAGATTGAAAAGACTTTGTCACAAAGCCACAGATATAAGGTCTGAAATCACCATACGGGACTCACGATTATTAACCTCTTCGTATAGGGCTGTCTTAGCCTTTGTTCCAGCATCATTATTTCCTGAGATACCATAAGGACTAAGCGGCCAACAACGCGATATTAAACTGTTGCTCAACTCTACATTCATATCAATTTAGAATATTCGGGATGGGGGGGAAGAGTTGTGGATCTAGTTTTGATCGCATGAAGGCAAGACATATTGTTTTAACTTACTAGGCCCAATATCAACCAAGGCCTTCAAAGAGCTTAGCGTCAACAGTAAAAATATAACTCTCGTTACGCCACTGTGTCACCACCTGGCAAGCATGGAACCACTGAATTAAAGCCGTGGAATAAACACTGATTAAATTTCGACTTCTTGTCAGTGCATTAACTGGAAATCGACGAATTTCGCAAGGCGGGATATAATTAACCTACTGCTGTAATATGCATAGACTGGTTATTGATGAATATTGGAAAATCCCAAATTTCCTTTGAAACATCTGAGATAGTACACTCCTTAAGGAAAAGACTATAGGTATTCCATCTGCTTCTGTATCGACTAACTTCTGCACTGAAATTACTTTGGAACAAAGCCAAGCAGCTACTCAAGGAAAGATGGATTTCTCTTACTCCCCCCAAAACCGATATATCAAAAGAGTACTAGACTCCCAAGATCCATAAAACACGATACATATGATAACTGGTTCCAGAAATTTCTGCCAAGTTCGTTAACAAGGGCTATGCAAACGGATAAATAATTTTGGATGAATTATTGTAATGCTATTTCAGGAAATTCAGACGTCGACTGTATGTGGACTCTTAAAACTCTTACGAAGAACTGTGTGCAAAAGACACAGACGCGTATCTCTGTACCACTACTCCTCATGAGGAACTCCTACTACTATTCCTACTGAGCATCTCAGTGCAAACCTAATTTCATTCATACAGAAGGGAGAGGACTCCGGAAATATTAGTGAAAAGCATTTTGTATATCAAACTTTCAACATATAGTTATTCATGTCATCGTCAGGAATTATCACCTTTCCTGAAGATGGCACGAATGGAGTTGTGTCGAAATATTGATCTACAAAATGATTTTCGCTAATATTTTCGGAGTGAACTTCCTTCTGTATTATGCCAAGTTAATCAGTAGATCCCAGCACTTTTAGTTCATTCATATCGGCGTCAAATGGTAACCAGTATGTTAATGTTAGAAGCCAAGAGACTTCCGTTTTACTGCACGTGAACGACATCATTCTCTTGATTACAACACATATAAGGGAAGTGGGAAGCGGTGCCGACATACTGGCAGAGCCACATGACTTCACAGTATAGTCTTCCGGTTAACCTATTCTAAAGCGCATACCAAGAATCTAACGATTCGTGATATGTGTTGTATCTCAGGTACGCTTTTATTGTACCTGTTCATGTGGCAACTTAGATGATATGACCACACGGCCCCTAGCACCGGCATAAGCGGTATTTGATACAAATCTAGAGAGCTATGATGGAAATGCTCTGGCAACTCGTATATTGGTAATTGGTGACCTGTTTCGCTGTGTCAACTCGTTCACTTAATTGGTGAGCTGTATCGTCGTCAGATAAAAATGACGGCATTTAACACAAAAGACTAGTCTGTAAGGCCCGATGTCGACCCAGCATCAACTTCCCACAAATTCCAACACATATCAAAGACCAAAAGGTCTGTACAGGGGGCGGGCCTCGAGGACGAAACGTCCACCAGCAGAATCTCGTCATATACAGGTAAAAATTACAACACATAAAAGGGAAGTGAGAAGAGGTGCCGACATACTGGCAGAGCCACATGACTTCACAGTATGTGTTGTATCTCAGGTATGCTTTTATTGTACCTGTTCATGTGGCAACAATGTTTATTTATACAATTGCTTGACATTTCTCATTAACAATATGTGAAATTCCGCAGTACCATGTACCAGCAGGTATCTCAATGGATGCAAACTTTGCAGACTAATGTAAATCTGCTGACGTAATAAACTTTTCCCATTTCCACCTTGAAGTTATTCAAACCACAAGTAGGTATAACAGTGATAAAGGTTTACACAAACCAACTTGTATATCAGCAAGAATCTGGTCAACTGAGAGAAAAGTCTCATCCGGCTTTATCTGCTGATGGTACCAAAGGTGCGACATTAGAACTATCAGAGGTTCTTTTCTAAAATATTATTATAAGTTAATACAAATGTTTCAGCCGCCGGTGGACAGCCGCTTTTGCTGAACTGCAACATAGTTTTGATAAATGACTCACTCGTCATGAACATGCTGTGTACGGTTTGGCTTCAATGGTTTCGAGAGCTACATTGAAGTACTACTTGAAAGAAAAGCATATACAACATATCAGGTATTTTGATGATGTAGACTTCTATATATATCATTTTGTATAAATGAAAGAATGCAAGAAATAACATGGATTTCAATAGAATTTTAGAGTTCACTCAAAAATGTGCACTCAACATGCTATCTTAGGAAAATATTAACATGATGAACGTTCAATTTCTTTGCTTTAATATGCTTTCATCACTTGTTTATTGATCGAAATTAGTCAAAGCAAATGAGTCCTTCGACATTTCGATGTCTGGCAATAGAGAAAAGTGTCAACATTGCATGTTAAAAACATCGGAGACATCCTCAAATGCAAAATGAAAATATGTTTTTTTCCGTCAAATGGGTTAAATTTTAGCTGTTGATGGCAGTTTGAGAGATATGCTATGTTCAGTATCCATTCCTAATTGAAAAACACTATTTATAAATGTAAGGGTGTGACATATATCGGATGACTTCAGGTTTCCATGCCTGGAAGACCTCACAGCGAAACATATTCTTATCGACTGCATAG
The DNA here is from genome assembly GCA_036873755.1 of Hanleya hanleyi. NCBI lineage: Eukaryota > Metazoa > Mollusca > Polyplacophora > Lepidopleurida > Hanleyidae > Hanleya > Hanleya hanleyi. The sequence goes on along the minus strand of JAVTVY010032073.1, from coordinate 501 downwards.
ATTTTAAGATTGTATATGTAAGAGATTTTTTTATCGAGTGACTACTTTGGAAGATCTTTTCAGTAGAGTGAGAGAGGACTGTGTCTTGGTTTATGACAAAAGAGATGATTACAATTTCGACATCGTAAACTATCCCTTTCTGGATAGTAATATTCCAGTGGGACCTGCATATGGCGTATACATATCTCGCTTAGTAGCATTTGCTAGATCCTGTGTTAAATGTGATGATTTTAATCAACGTCACAAAGCATTGTTGCAGAAACTTATAAAACAGGGCTATCCACCAAGCGCCTCCACTCAAAGTTTCTCAAATTTGGCGATACATATCGCATGCTGATAGCAAAATACGAACGTAGCGTGCAAGATCTATGGCGCTACGTTTCGTAACTTGTGTCTTATTCCGCTTAACCCGGGGCTAGGGGCCGTATGAACCCATGTACTTCAAGATCCTCATGGTACTCATATGAACAGTCACAATCAAAAGCGTGACTGAGATACATC
>JAVTVY010032072.1:0-13369 GCA_036873755.1 Hanleya hanleyi | reverse complement strand
TTGTGGTTCATCCTAACATAAGTCCATTTTCTGTTGATGGACTGGGATTCAATAATTGATACAAAGCACCAAATGTTTAAATACCTTGTTTACACAGGTTTCCATTCCAACCAGGATCACAGCTTGGACAGTGGCCGTCGATATGGTTACAGAAAGAGTTCCCTCCCTTACAAGCTCCACAGGTCTGCAGGCATTCACTACCGTATGTACCATCGTCACATTCTGTAATAGATCAGCAAGGTTATAGCAAGAGATAGTCTGGGCGCCTAATATTCATAGCGCTGCCGATTAACACTTCGTGATATGCAATCTGCAACATCGTCCACACTTCGGAGCTCGTCTTGGAAACATTGAGTGGCTACATTCAGTCAGAGTTTACGCGCATTCTGAATATGGCAATAATGTGTCATGATAATTTTTCGAAACAGTAGGTGATCGATACTTGTTCAAATTCCAGCTGCAGTTTCCAGTATAACGATATTTTGATCTGAGCATCGCGAATAGAATGTTGACCACGTGTATATATCAGAATATCGAGGTAAGAATCATCCCTACAGACGAATTATTGTAGGGTTTTACACATATGAGGCTCCCGTGTTAGCTTTTAAGCGGGGGGGGGGGGGTAAGGGGTATTTTCGTACTCCGTTTTGGGGTAATTTTCATTATCCGTTCTCAGTTCTGAGGAAAACTAATTTTGCGTACACACGTTCTGGACGTATTCCACGTTCACCGTAGTTTCCTATTTTTAATTCTCTGTTCTCTGTTCCACCAAGTTATAAATTTGCGTTCCTCGTTTTGTGAGATTCGTTATTTACGTTCCCGTCCACACCGGCACTCTAAATTGCTTGCCTGCAAGAGGGGACGCAACTCTAGCGGATCAGCTTTTCTGTGTGCGTCGAAACAACCCTGTTGTGGAGAATGACGTGATCATGAGTGCAACAACAATGAGGACGGCGTGGCCGCAATCGCTCACCGTGGACCACAAATAGTTGAGGTAATAATTTATTACCTTGATCCAAATATTTGTGCCACCACCGAAAATAAAATGCTGATTAATAGCGCATACACAGGGTGTGTCAATAAAAATGTCTTTCTCCGAATACATATTCATATATAAAAAAATAAATAGCGTAGCATAACAAATTGAGGACATTTTAGAAGAGCTTAGGTCTTTCTATTAATAAAAACTTAAAACCAAGTTTCAAACCAAAATACATATTTTAAAGGATTTGATTGAATGACCAAGTATATACGAAGGTGTGTCTTTTTAACTATCCTCAATATGTTATCCTTATTATGAGGATTATTGTTTACATATGAATATTTTTCGTTTTTTTTTATACATCCTGTAAATGAATGAAACTACTATCTTTTCTGACGATGTATTTGATCTACCATCAGACTGATTTCCTGAACAATATTTACTTGTTTAAAATAGTAACAGTATAGAAGAAAATCACCATATTTGAGAAACAGTCTCCAATAATAAAGATAGTGGAGAAGACAAAAGATCAATCTGCAACAAAGGAGAAGTGTAAACCCACCAGGAAGCCTGGGAGTGGACGGAAGAGGTCGGTTGCAAGAGAAGAGGACGACATATTGGTTAAAAAACTGAAAAGGGGAGAAATCGTATCTCGAAATGAAAGACAAACAATGTTACTGGAAGAGATTACAACCGGTGAGTGCATAATTTAGTGATAATGAATCGACGATCCAAGTTTTGTACATAAAAAGCGTCGGCGTGTTTCGAAATCGATCGTTCGATCGATATTGCTATAATGTGCATTTCAAACTTGCTTTTGCTGTACACCTCCAACTATAGGAAGATATTTTGGTCCAAAACCAAACATCCATCAATATCAGATTATTATTGTGTCGAGTGTACAACATAGATCGATATCAGATATTTGGACCACAGTACATTCTGATGTGCTCAATTATATCCCGATACAAAGTGTGACCTTAGAATAGAAGAGAATTACTTCAACTTTGTATCCCAAATTTCCTTCCTGTCTAAAAACTTGTGACCGCCAGGCACATAATATATGCCATCATTGTATTTTCTCTTGTTTAGAGATGGCGGATCTCCCAAACTGCGAAGTGATGGATGAGGTTTCCATCCGCTGTGGCTCCTGTTTCCAAGTGCTGCAAATTCCCAGTGATAGAAAGCCCAAAGCTAGGGTTCAGTGGTTTAAACAGAGTGAGTGAAGACTAATCCCCTTAAATGTTCATTATCCGCTTTAATGTTATAATTAATATTAAATAATAAAACCGAAGTTTTACAGTGAAGTTGAGTGAACATGCCAAAAGCGTTTGTATGATTAGGGTTTCCGGGGTATCTTTGGAAAGTGTATATCAATGTATGGCTATTTGTGAACTCGGCATTCACATTTGAGACATAAATCCTCATATGCAGGGCAATATAGCATTTGTTTCGTTTTTCTTAGGGCATTACTTCGGAAGTTGTGCGAGACGGTTTGCAAAGCAAGTGAAGGCCTGTAAAATGAAACAAGAACTAAAGCAGATGAAAACCACGATGGCAGCGTTCATCAACAAGCCAGTTGTCTCGGCGGAGGATGCATCTGTCCCTGACAACACCCCTTCACAACCGGATTCCGACTTAGAAGTTTCTGATAATGATATATTTGTGAAGTGAGTGAATGAAGTCATTTTAAATTGATTATTTCCATTGTATCTGCAGAATATAAACAATAATAAACAGTTTTTCCCGCTCGAAAGGATTTGTGCTAGTGTATAATATGGACAATAAAATGATTAGCCCCGTCGCCCCATGTGCAGATGGGCATATGACTATTTCCGATTAATTAGTCACTCAGTACTCATTACAGAAACCACTTCGAGGTACCGCCAGATTGCATATGCAGTGTATATTTGAATAACTTGATAATCCCGCGTATTCATGATGTAAAATAATCCGAACATTATAGCTTGATTTACCAACTCTCATAGAACAAATTTGAAATAAACCAAATGTTTTGAATAACGTTTTGTGCGCTGTTCATTTATTCGCCATCTCAACTATGTGTTTAAAGATCAATTCATTACATTAAATATATCAAATCTCTATGCTCATGTGAATTCCTGGAATCCATCAATAAGCTCCATAAGCATTCGCTCCTTATAGGAGCTAATTTCGATCGAAACGTTAAAAAAATCTGGCATTAATTGCGTCGATTACATGTATGTGATTTGTTTGGTAACTAAGGACACTCGATCCATGCTCGTGGAACCCTCGTGATGTTCTTTCTATTACCATGGGCGCGTATATTGGCATTCCTTGAGCTTCCTTGGGTTCTGTATATTTTCAGTTCTCCGCAAGATTCAGTTAGAAGCTCGACAGATTCCGACATGGATAATGTAGACCATGACGATCAATTAGAAGGTTGCTCTCCCAAGAGCAGTGCTGTCGTATCTGAAGTGAGCGAATCAAGCTCCGCTTCTGAGGCGGAGATAGGGGATCAGGAATATTATGTTTTGCCTTTGTCCTTTGAACCAGCAGATCCTGTTTGTGTGAGGCTGAACACTCTGATTAAGGACGGAAGAATCCCCAAAGACAGAATATTGTACAAATATTTGAACGATGTTACAAGTATTGTACTCGATGTAAATCATTCATATGATGACGAAGTCGTCGAATTCTTCAACACAATCAAATACCTTGGCGGCGAAAGGACGGCCAATTTCGTTAGAGGACCGATGTGGCACGGTACTGGTCAAGGTGGAAGCAAATCGGCGGATGATGTGAAACTTAATTTGGGAGGACCATCTCGTAGAACTTGCCAAAAATCATTACACAGTTGAAAGCGGTGTTAATAAGCCTTGGCTCTCGACCTTTCTCAGTGTCGCACAACATACGGAAGCTGTTCCATTAGTAGAGAACAACGCTGTGAAAGTTTTCCCACTGGCCTTACAAAATGACGGAACGGCCCTGAAACCGAGCATTCAGTTTGATGACCAGCAGCATGTCAATGTTGGGCTTAAAAGTACGACAACTTACAAATTTGTTAGAGATTTTCCAAAGCCAGAGTCCGAAGTTTTAAGAGCCAACATTGTCACCGAAGTTGTTGTCAGTAGTATACAAAGGCTAAATTGGCGAAATAGCGCCTCACTGCGCATGCGCAGAACCTTGTGTGACGTCACAGCACAAAAAATGTGGCGGTTTTGTGGCGGTATTGGGGCGGTGTGCGCATGCGTGATGTGTGGGAGGTGGGTACAAGATGGCCGCCAGTGTCAGTGAGTGCAAGATGTGGGAGGTGGGTACAAGATGGCCGCCGTGTGGGAGGTGGGTACAAGATGGCCGCCATGTGGGAGGTGGGTACAAGATGGCCGCCAGTGGAAGATGTGGGAGGTGGGTACAAGATGGCCGCCAGTGTGAGTGAGTGCAAGAATTTTACAGGTACATCTGACCATTGTATACAGGTGCCTTATACCATTGTATACAGGTACATCTGACCATTGTATACAGGCGCCTTATACCATTGTATACAGGTGCCTTATACCATTGTATACAGGTACATCTGACCATTGTATACAGGTGCCTTATACCATTGTATACAGGTGCCTTATACCATTGTATACAGGTACATCTGACCATTGTATACAGGTGCCTTATACCATTGTATACAGGTACATCTGACCATTGTATACAGGTGCCTTATACCATTGTATACAGGTACATCTGACCATTGTATACAGGTGCCTTATACCATTGTATACAGGTGCCTTATACCATTGTATACAGATGCCTTATACCATTGTATACAGGTACATCTGACCATTGTATACAGGTGCCTTATACCATTGTATACAGGTGCCTTATACCATGGTATACAGGTGCCTTATACCATTGTATACAGGTGCCTTATACCATTGTATACAGCAGAAATTGTCTTTGTAACGTCTTATTGTGACATCATGGCATTATTGTTGTTTTGTGACACTGTGGAACTGTAAAAATTCCATGAATGGAAAAGAATGCCTATCAAACCTACGAGTATTGAACTGATCCAAATCAACAATGGCTGACGCCAATTTGATACGTCACTCGACCCACTACCTCTAAAATAAAAAAAATCTTCGTACACCAGATTTTGATGTTTATCTTAAAAATAGCCTTTTTGGCGTTAGGGGCGCCCCTAGTGGCCCGATGGAGCCGAGTGAGGTATCAATGTGAAGGTGAGATGAAGGGCCATCTGATGGACTGGTGTGGGTTGAACTATCAGCATTCTGCACATGCGCGGTGGCCCGAGGGTATGAAAATAGCCGTTTTGGAGCTAGCGAAGCCAATAATGGTCCAATGGGGTCGAGTGAGGTATCAAAGTGAAGGTGATGTGAAGGAGCATCTGATAGACTGGACTAGCGGATTTGAAATAGCGTCATTCTGCGCATGCGCGGTGGCCCAAGGGTATGGAAATAGCCGTGTTGGGAGCTAGGGGAGTTACTACTGGTGCAATGAGATCGAGTGAGGTATCAAAGTGAAGCTTAATGAAGGGGCATCTGCCTGGACTAGCGGATTTGAAATAGCGTCATTCTGCGCATACGCGGTGGCCGAAGGGTATGAAAGTTTATTGAAGCTAGTGAGGTATCCATGTGAAGCCTAGGTGAGGGAGTTACACTAGGGTGTCGTATCCATTCTGTTGCGCAGGTCACGTGGGGTTGTGACGGCACTTCCGGGTTTTTCACTGAAATTACCTCCAAACATAGAAGAGTTCCTAATGTTTCCCCTTACACATCCGTATGTTCAACCTCCGGCACCTTTTCCCGCCCCGCCCCGCCCCGCCCCGGCCGCAGCGCGCGCGCGTTCTCCGGAAGTGCGCGTCATTCCCGGTAGTGCGCGCGCGCGCGCGGACGCGGGTCAAAAGGTCAAAGGGTGACCTCCAGGTCAGACGGTCCAATGTCCAATGGGACAATGTTGCGGCATCGCTATAGTCAGAGCTTGAGCACAAAAAGGGGATTCTACATGAACCTGGGAAAGATGGGCAGTTCCATGTGGACCAATCAGCGGTCGAGAAAAAAGAGCCAATCAGCGGTCGAGAAATAGAACCAATCAGCGGCCGAACAATCAGCCCATCGAATTGGTATTCACCGTGTGCTTTCGCTGACGTCCGCGCCTACATCAGGGTTCTTGTACATCCGGGTAATGTTTTCTGGACATGGATGGGTTAGCTTTGGCTCCATTCTAGGTCACTGATTGGCTAATACGGTGTTCAAAGCCACTTTCATGCATTATGCTCATAGAACTTATAGTCATAATCTATACGTGTTGGACGAGTCTCTTCACTCACCGTATATACGTACCTCAATGAAATGCCCGCTCCAAACCTAGACCAAAGACACGTACTTGGTCTGTAGGCTGATTTCATTGGCTCTCTATTTTTTACTATAGTGCTCTTGCCTTCTAAACTTGATGGGTTACATTTTGACCCCATCCTACACCACTGATTTCAGTTTGACTGAATTTCCACATTGGGCATTGATGCATTAGGAATAAAACACACAAGACAGGGTTTTTTGGTGAGATCTCATTTTTTTTTTTTTTTTATTCAGTGAACAACAACGTGAGAACAACCACGTGAAAACTCAAGCCCAGAACAAGGGGCTTGTCATTAACTGAAGCCCAGAACAAGGGGCTTGTCATTAACTGAAGCCCAGAACAAGGGGCTTGTACATTGAAGCCCAGAACAAGGGGCTTGTCATTAACTTAAGCCCAGAACGGGGCTTGTACATTGAAATGATGGGCGGCCCAGTCATAGACGAGTACATCGCGGTCCTCGGCCTGGGAGTACTCGGCAAACATCTGTACGATAGTAGATAAGGGTCTTCCCCGGCATCGATGGTACAGGTAAAACAAGCAATATTGTCCGCACACGCCACTGGTCAGGCTTTGCAACGTTTGACTGTTCCAACACCACGTCTCTGTGCCTTGATCCATGAAGTCTGTTAAATCGGGATGGAGGGGGGGCAGACCGTACGGGTCAAAGTATTCCCCCTGCTCTTCTGTCAAGTACACGGCCACCCAGTGTTCACCGGGTCGATCCATCGGGTCCGTGTTGAGAACGTAAGCAGCCGGATACATACGGTCTAATGGAAACACATCTCGGGCGAACACACCTTGAAAGACCCTACGTGTCTCTGGGTCATTCTCCAGCACGGTGGTTATCTGGTCTGTATCCATGTTAGGTGGAGAAGTCACACAGGACGTTGCGCGCCTTGTCCACTTTAATGATGTTGTCAAACTCGGCGTAGCAGATCACATTGACGGTGGTCGCCAGGGCTCGTGCAAAGTGGATTTCCAACCGTAAATTGCCTTGCTTGGTCAGGGCCAGCTGATGGTCGTTCTCTAAGGTGGGGTCAGATCGAAACAGAACAACGTGTATCCGTTCGCGTAGTCCTCCCGACTGATCAAATTCCCTTCGTCCTGGTTGATTTGACCGGTGGCTGTAAACAGGCTCTGATAGGCTCGAATGAAATTCCTCCGCCCAAAGTTCGGGGTTAAGGCCGTGGCTGGCACCTGTTGTCCAACCACATGCAGGGCCACAAAATTGATGCCGAAATGTTTAAAGTCAAACGGATTCTCTGGGTAGGCTCCGCTGAAACTGGTATTTTCCACACAGGCCAGGATCAATCGCTTGGGTAGTTCCCCCAGGAACAGGTTTTCTTTGTTGGCGCTCATATTTCCAGCAGGCACAGAGAACACTTTGGTTTGTACACGTCGCATAGGGTACTGGGCTGGTTTTGTTTCCAAGGCTTTCATGTGTCCCAATTGAACGGCTGGATTCGGTTTCAATTTTCGGACATACAGGACTGCGTCTTGGATGACAATCTTATAGTCCGCTACATGCCCCTCTACGTTAGTGGCCATCAAGGCGAAGGTGGGAGGCGCCCGTATCAGTCGGATTTTGATGGGGGTCTTGTTCAAGAGGTACCGGTCTTGCATGAACATGTCTGCATGCAGTCGACCCATCATATCCACCGAGGCATTGTTCGCAGTGAAAGCCTTCCGTTTGTTATATCCCCCATTGTCCGCCGTGTCCATGTGCTCGGCCGTGTCCTTGTAGAATAAAGCGGTTGTCAGCTGAGATTTTTTAGCCTCTCGGCCATACGACAACAGTGTCTCGATGTAGGCTCGATAGGGTACGTGTTGGTGGAGTCACTGATGAGTTTGTCGCTGAGAAAAATATCCACCTGCTGAAACATCGAGTGCAGCCAGAGATTCGTCGGGCCCACCGTTGCTTGGTCAGCGATTCTGGTGCCAGCTCCATTGACCACCTTGGCTTTCACATACAAGCAGGTATGGGCTAAATCCACATAGGCCGTATCCGCATTACTGATGGTGAACTCGATGGGTCCGGTTTCGTTGATGCTGGAGAGCGGGAGATGCTCCACCCATAATCCTTGTTCGACACTGGTTTGTGTGGGCGGCACGGTCCACAAACCAAATTCACTGTTGGTGGAGGGGCAGGACTCGGCGTGGATTAAGGCCATGTTTTAAGAAAAGATATCCTTTGTCTTCTTGGATGTGCGTCGTCGCTGGGTCGGTCGTCGACTGGTGCGTGATCTCGGTGGGGCAGCTCTTTTATTCCCTACGGTGCGTTGTGCTTTGGCCACCAAGACGCCTCCCGCTTCTTTGGCCCGTCGTTTCAAGGATTCTTTGGGTGCCGTACCCCCCAAGACACCACCGGCCACTTGCAGTCCACTGCGTACCGCTTGTTTGCCGATTGCTTTCACCCCACGCGTCACCAAGGGCAGGAACGTTTTCACAATGCTGCCGAGTATGTTCCCCAGTCCATGTCCTCGTTGCATGCGTGCACCGCTAAAGACCGGAAAGCCACCCCCGGCCCGTTGGGCATAATAGTCGGCATAGCTGCGTGCATCGCACTCGTAAGGTACTTTCATTATGCAAAGTGGGGAGCACGTGCTTGTCGAAAATGAAGTGTCAGCACCACTTTTCCTCGTTCGAATGCCACCGCTCGTCCCGTGTCATGTCTTATATCCACCGTGATCGTGTTGATATCGGTATGTCGTACGGGCAGGTACATGATATGGTTGAAACTGTGGGTGACTTGATCGCCATACGTCTTTTTAATGGGGACCACCCGTAACAGAGGTGTGTTGATATCGCCCACGATGTGGTTGTCCACCACGTCCGAGTAGACGTAGAGTCCGTACATACCCGACTTCATATCCATCGGCATCTCGCCATGGTGTTGGGTGGGACCCGCGAACGTCTGTAGATCGAAACCCAGCATTTGCTGTAGTGTAGGACTGAGTTTCACATTCACGGTATCGGTGAGGGTAAGCTGTGCCTTGTCGTTGTGTACGCTGACATCGAAGAACACGTTTCTCTTGAAGCGCAAGGCTATCAGGCGTGCTGCACTATCCGTCACCCCCCGTAGCGCCTTATCATGCATCAGTCTTGACAGCCCACCCATGAACTCTTTGGGGGTATCGTATTGGCCTTCGGGCAGGGTGAGCCGGGTGTTTTTGCCTGCGTAGGTGACCTCGTACCACACTTCATTGGCTCGCACGTTGTACCACGAGTAAGGGTATTGGACATCCACGAGGGCACATTCCCACCGGCCAGGTAAATGTAACGGTTGCGGTAACTGGGTGACGTACTTGGCCACGGTGTTGTCAGGAACACATCCAGCGAACTGTTACTGGGTAGGGTCAGGTAAAACATGGCGACTGAGCTGTCCTGCTGCTGCTGTTGGTTTTAATAGGTCTTCCAGGCCTTGGGCGGTTGTGTGCGGCGTCGTGTTCGTCGCGGTGACGTGCTACGTGTCACGGCTCTGGAGATGTGGGGTGTCTTGATCAAGGGTGTTTTTTTATAGGCGCGAAAAGAAAGTGCCCGTTGTGGTGGTGTTTTGGGGGTGACTCCGGTTCCCATTCGACTTCCCAAGAAGGTAGTGGGCCACTCGGTGATTGCTGGGTTTGCTGCATAAAGGCCCAGCGGTGGGGGTTCCCCACCAATTCCTGTGGTACATGCATGTCTTTCAAGCCTTGAGCGAAGACCTCCCATCCTCGATGATCGGTGTGCGATCTGCGTTGACGCATCAGATCATTCACTAAATCCGTCATGTGGGTGCCGGGGACCACCTGATTCTGTACCAGGAGTTCGTCTTTATCATTCCAAGTCATGTTAGGATTCTGTTTCATCCGTTGTAATACCAGGCCAGCTTGTTTCTTGAACGAGGCAGGTACACTCTTCAGCACTTCGTCTTCCACCCACTGTGGGGTTGTGGGGGCTACCTCACCCGGCTGTTGGAGCGGTGCTGAGGTCAGCGGTCTGTCACGTGGTGGTGGTGGTGGTGGTGGTGCTGTTGCTGGGGTAGACAGGGTTTTGTATTGGTCCATGAACGTCATGTACCGCTGAAGCGTCTCATTGTACCGTTGTACTTTCTCACTGTCGCTTAACCCCGGTCTCTGTAAGATCTGTTGCATCTCTCCATCGAGGCTGTTTATGGTCTTCACCGTAGGTGGGACAGGGTAGGGTGATTGAAGGTTTTGCAGGAACCGTGGTTCGACGAGGACCATTGTTTTCGTGTGGTTCATTGTCGGCCGAAGAGTCCACCCAATACTGGACCCAACACGGAAGCGGCCAACGGTGCTAAGATGGCCCCGAGAAAGCCGCCTTTCTGTAACACCTTTTTCTTTGTGTTTGAGGGACCCGCTTGTGGACTAGGGTTCGGAGACCTGTCTTATGCTTGGCCAACTTGGTCTTCTGAGCCGGAGTCAGTGGTACGTTGCCTTTTTAACAGGTTGTACCCGATCTCGCACAGACAGCGTACAAGGTCAGGGTCCGCACCGCGTACAATGGTTCGGACTAACTCGGGTGGGGCCGTCTTCAATACACGGAGCGTGGGAGCGTGCTTCCGTGCTCGCGCAGACATCCTGTACAACTAATGCTAGAACCCACAACTCTGCCCTTTTTATCCACCTCACAGACAAAGTCAACCCTGCTGTGGTATTCATTCTCTTTATTATTCCCCATCATCAAACACACAAACCCCAGCTGGGGGCGCCACTGTGGGTGTGTTTACATTATTTTTGCATGTACACGTGGTGGGTCTCTCCTGGAAAGATGCCGGTCCGTAGTCGAAGGTGGTCGGGGGTGGCTTGCTTGAGGTCGAAGAGCATATACCCGTGCTGAGGGGTTGTCGCATCTTTAAAGGCTTCCAACGCAAACGGTGTGCGGCCGGGATACATCTGTCTCGCCAGGTGCAGCAGCTGAGTGGTATCTCTCGGGTTTTTGAAGACCACCAGGTAGTGGGCATTTAAGCTGATATTCCGATGTTCTTTGTTTTTACTGAACAGATTCTGCACAATGTAGATGATGCTGAGCCGTCGATGATGGCTGCCTTTGGTAAAGAGTTGGGTGATCCGTGCATCCGTCTCCGCCATGAGATCATCCACAACCACCAAGGTGTCGGGTTCCAAATCGGCCAGGTTGGGTAGGCCTTCCACGAACGTGATGTGGGGCATTGCTGCATACGCTTCCTGCCATTCTCCGTAACACCACACGACTCGGGCAATGGGTGAGGTGATCATGCTGTCGGCGTGTTGAAGGAGCTTCCTGACGAAGTGTGTTTTGCCGGAGCCCGTCGGTCCTGCGATGACGCAGGTGAAGGGATGTTGCCACCGAGGGTCCATGGTTTGAGGTCTATCCGTTGTCGTGGTAACCCGCTCTTGTAAATTTCGTACGAGTGAACTGGAGTGGTGGTGGGTACAACGTCGGGCGTCGTTGTCTGTTCACGTTCAGAGATGGTGCTGGGGGTGGGTACAACGTGGGTGGTCGTCGTCGTTGTCGGTTCACTGTGAGGGATGAAATCCGGTTGGTCTTGAGACGTAGTAGGTGTACTTGGTGTAAGTGTAGAGCTCGACGTGGCTTGTACGCGGGGTGTGGTGGTGGTGGTGACTGGGCTCGATACGACTGGTGCGCTCTGTAGACCCGTTTCACTGATGGCTGGTGTTCTCAGTTGGTTAAGTAACGTACTGACATAGGCTACGTCGTAAAACACACCTCCGTACAACACACTCAGCAGGGTTAGCAATAGCACCCCAAAGCCCACTTGCGCTTTGCGCGTTTTGCGAGACGCTGTCTTCGGAGGCAGCTGCTGTTGGTCCATAGCACTGGGGTCGGACGCGGAATGAAGGAGGACGGCAGTGGTGTCTGGCTTTATAGTCGTTTCACCTGGTTGGCAGCGACCCAGGAATTGAAGGAACTGGGCCAGCCTTGCCATTTTACGAAATGAAACAGTTTGCCACGTCGACGTTCCGTTTTCAAAATCTGCTCCACCGTGTAGTAGTCTTGCTGTGTTTTTACAACAGGCTGTAATTCCGTGTCGTAAACCGTCCCCAGCAACGTTTCGCCTTGGAGATCTTCCAGTTCATAGACTCGCCGCTGTCGGGGTAGGCGCCGTTTAATCAGGAAGTGCTCATCGCTCCAGTTGGGCAAGTAACTTTTCTCGAACTTGCCCTTGACTTTACTGATCCGTACAGGGTCCCCGACCTTGTACACCGCCTTCGTCGTTCGCTGCGATGGCCTGGGGTACAAGATACGCCGGACTTGGGCTTCATTGCGTTGGGTCACGGTAATGGGGGCTCTCTCTATACTTCGATGATAGGCTCGATTGTAACCCCTCACCAGTTTCGGGAGAACATCGATGTACCGCCTTGTATTCTTATAGGTGAAATATTTATACATGCGGCCTTTGAATGTCCTGTTGAACCTCTCCACCACGGAAGCCTTGGTCTCGTTGTACGTATGGAAGAAAAACACCTTCTGTTTCTTGAGAAAGGCTTGGAACGGTCTGTTGAGGAATTCCGTGCCTTCGTCGGTTTACAAATACAAAGGTTTGCGCCCGGTCTTGAAGATGTCTTTGAACGCCGCTATGAGATTTGCCCCCGTTTTCGTCCGGATGGGTACCACCCACGCATACTTGGATAGGATATCGATGCACGTCAAGATATACTGATTCTCATCGTTGTGTTTGGCAAAGGCGCTCATATCCACCAAATCCGCTTGCCACTGGGCATCTATTCCTCCCACGATGACCCGGTTCCGTAGAAAATGGCGACGAACAGATCGATGTAAGGTATAGGTGTCTTGTTTTCTTAACCAATCTCGGACTTGGGCACGTTGTATCCCCTGGGTTTGGCCGCTCGATAGAGAGCCGACAATGCACTATAGGCCGCCGGACTGTCGGGACTGTAGTATAAGTTATCCAACACCTTCTCCCAGCGCTTCATGGTGACAATGATGATGGACCCTGGCTCTATCGTTTATTTATAACGGGTATATCTTGGCCTGAGTTTCTTTCTGATTTTCTTCGTGGACTTCCACAGT
>JAVTVY010032071.1:0-120855 GCA_036873755.1 Hanleya hanleyi | reverse complement strand
TGTACTATTCATTTTACAATATACGGCACTGAATGTAAAGAAATTACATTCCTGTTAAATATCCCCTGTCAAGGTTCAGTATTCTTTCTTGTCTAAGCAGGTATCGGTATGTGGCTAGCTGTAATAGATCAGATAATTTCAAATATATTCAAATATGATGAATATAGAAAGTTGGTGTTTGGTGGAGTCTAATAATCACTGATGAAGAGGGAGCTCAGGACTTAAGGTTTTGCTGCACTGGTATAAGAGTAGAGTTAAGTGATGGGCATCTAGACTGATAAAAATAATTGTTATTATTTGTCAGAAATTAACCATTGACCAATATGATTCCTGTCCAATAAAGATTTATGGTCTCTGTTTTTGGTTTATCAGCAGAATATTCATGTACACTGATGCAGGCTTCAGGAAGGTGGGTGTTCAGGTTGGATTTTGTCCCTTTTAGCCATACACAAATGTTGTGCTGCAGGATTTTAGTTGCAGCATGTATTTCACAAGCTGTTGTCCAAGCACCTATTACCTAGCACCATGTTCTTCTTGTAACCTTGTTGGGATTGGGAATGTTTATCATGATGATGCAACACATCATTTTGTGAGTCCCGCCAGTTGTCAAAAACAAATCTACAGTACCTATGCCGTGAAATATCACCATGGAGAGCTGAGCTAATACAGTGAAAAAAAAAGCAATTTCCATCTCCTGGAACATCTAAAACTTGGCTGGATTGTTGCACAAAAGTGCAAGCAGCTGTTGCGTTCACACTTTCTGATGTAGAAACCTTGGCATAATTGTGTTCCTTTTCCAACAGTGCAGAGTGGATGGAACAAATTTCTCTCCTTGTAATCATTGTATGTGATTCTTTGACACATTTGATTTGGAATAACTGTGTTCATCCATATTGTAAGATTTGTTTTCTCTCTGTTTTTTGTAGCTTCAATATATATATGTAAAAAAACAAATTCAAATACTCTACTGAAAGCTCAATATTATTTCATAACCTTATTCATTGAGTTAATAGCATTTTAATAAGGCTATGTTAATAATTTCTCAAGTCACACTGTCATAATGTAACACTGGTTGATAAAGTTACCTCCCCTCAACTATAACCGTACAAGTCAAAAGAAAACTTTCAAGTGTAAACTTTTTAGAGACCGATTTGGTTGTGTTTTGTTATGAAAAAGATGTGTTTGTGTCATAGAATTACTTTCTGGGAGATATTGAATAGTATGTCGGTAGTTTATATATATAGATTTCTGACGTATCTATGCCTGAAACACGGCTATTCATAAAAGCTTAAATTCTCAATACCAGTGACGTGCATATTCATGAGATGGTAATGGCGTAGATTATCGCTACCGCAAAACAGGGGGAAGATATTTATGAATATTGTCCAACAGAAAAATCTATTTAGAGTTTTAAAAATACGGATATAATCTACAGGAATTTACAACGTCAACACTGATATATACAGTGGCCTAAACTGACCTTTTTTGGACTTCAAGTCCAAATCTCAATGAAGTGGCTACTTTGCCTGACGGCTGTCAATCAACGAGCAGACGACGCCCTTATTTCCGGACGGGGTCTGGGGTTTTTTTCAATAACAATATATTTTTCGTTCCAACTTTATTTGTGGTTCTTATATTTTTGAAGGGGATTTTATTCAGTCACGAAGTGCAAAAAATAGTCTCTAGAAGAAAACCAGATGTTGATTTCCGAGATGCAATATTCAAAATGTCCCCCTAATACGACGAGTACCCGGATGTAAAAGATTCGTTAGGGTACAGTTATCCATGGAGTTGTGTGCATTTCTCATAAGTACACATGTTGCCTATTGAGTTCACTGCGCTCACTATCAATTAGCTGTTCAGGGTGAAACTTGGTATAGATCATCGATACATCAAGAAACTTCAAAGGAATGACCAAACCAGTTTTTCTGATTGGGTTGAAACCTTGGTGGCCATTTTTAATTTATGCAAAATCTTTAACGATGTATATCTCTGATACCATTTCAGTGTTCTTTACGAAACTTCGTATACAGTATCGATGTAGCAAGACACTTGCAATGCATAACTACGTCAATTCCTCTGAGTGGCGGGAAGGATGGGTGGTCATCTTTAATTTCTGCAAAATCATTAATGATCTCTGATACTGTTCAAGTGTATCATCGATGTATCAAGAGACTTACGATGAATAACAGATCTGGTTTCTCTGTTTGGGCGGAAACCTGGGGGGCCATCTTTAATTTATGCAAAATCATTAATGATCTCTATCCCTGATACCGTTCAAACACTCGATGTGAAATTTCGTATACATCATCGATGCATCGAGAGACTTACGATGAATGACAAATCTGGTTTCTCTGATTGGACGGAAACTTGGCGGACATATTTAATTTATGCAATGTCTTTAGTGATGTATATCTATGACACCGTTCAAGTGTTCTATACGAAAGTTGGTATACTGCATCGATGTATCAAGAGACTTGCATGAATGAATAACCACATCAGTTCCTCCAAGTGGCGGGAAGGACGGGCGGCCCTCTTCAATCTATGCAAAATCATTAATAATCTATCTCTGATATCGCTCAAATGCTCTATATAAAATTTGGTGTACATTACCGATGCATCAAGAGACTTATGTAATGAATACCGGTTTCTCGGATTGGACGGAAACCTTATAGGGGTCATTTCTAATTGCAAAATTTTTGATAATGTGTATATTTGTCACTTGACTGCTTGGTGTTCCTGACATCTTGGTTTAAATTGAATACATTATGAATGGCTGGCGCCCAGAACCGAGGGGTTTTCAGCTGCGCAGCTTCGTATTTCTAGCAGACACTTCTGTCGGGAATGTGCCTAATTCCATTGACAACAGACCAGAGGACAATATAAAAATTAACGGAAAGTATTCCTTGTTTGTTGTACGGTTAAAGTATGGAATTGTAGGAAGGGATGATGGGTCATATGACATACGAGTAATACAAACACGTTCTATGGTACCACAGGTATACGATGGCACCAGACGAGGCTTCTGCAAGGAAGATAACCCCAGGGGATGTACGCTGACATTTAAGTTCAGTGTCATGAAAAGCAATAAGGAAGCTCTTTTTTGGCACTAAATTGACAACGATGTGTTAAGAAAAAATAGTACATTAATATTTCTTTTTTGCGACTTTTATTCTCTCCGGCTGAAGATCATCGTCAGTATTTTTATTAAGAAGAAACTTCAGCTGTTTCCGGACATGCAGATAAAACGATAATATTCGCATTACACATACGTAATTTATGTTTGCGATGTTGTGAACTTGAAAACATGTTCGTGTAATCATTGATTTTCATTCTGCAAGGTTATTCCAGTATCGTTACGTTACGTAAGTGTGACGTGAAATAGTGTTTGTCTTGATGGTAGATTTTTGGTTATGACGACGTGATCAGCGCATATTTCTCTGTGGGTCATTGTTTCTGGAATTTTGTGTCTGTATTTGGCAGGTACCCAGAGAAGCTTCGGTTATGTAACAACATCGATTTTGTTATTCAAGCAACTGTGATACTGATCTTATGCACATACAAATTTTCAGCTAGTTTCGAAATGTCAAATTGAACTGTTTGTATTTGGTTTTTGCGTTATGTAGTCTATTCGATGAAATATCTGTTTCTTTAATATTTTTTATATTGCGTTCCCGTGGCTGCTCTGTAAATATATCGTTGTATACACTCTGTTTGGGAAAAACTGGTTGCAACTTTCAGAGATTCCAAACAAATTTTGCAGTTTTGTCTTGAATTCTTGACATGCAGAAGTAAATCTGAACTCAAACCTGATAGTTGATCGGACGCTCATTGGAATGGAGGTAAAATTGTTGTAGGTATAATTGTACGTTGGTGTGGTAAAAACCTAACGAAATTCAAGATATTACTGTAATGACTGCGGCTAACATGGTGGAGAATAATGCGCTTGGGCAGCGTCGGGTCACACGCACTTGTGTTGCATTCTACCAATATTTCCCCGCTGGACCATTTCTTCTATCTGGCGGTCACACAGTTCGTCTCTTTCCTCCAGATGAATTTATAGGGCTATTACATCTCTGACCTTGGTGTTTGGATTTAATACCACTCAAGCCGGTGCCAGGGGCAGTGTAGGTATGCTATTCAAGATATCTACATGCACAGCTACAATAAAAGCGCAGCTGAGATAACACTCATCACTGGAATCATTTTTGGTTCTTGTTTAGATATACAGTGAGACTATTGGCTTGTGGGGTCATAATGACTTTTGTAAGTGTGCCGGGATGTTTTCCCACCACCTTTATATCACATTTATTTCTAATCATATGTAATAATTAAACACCAGTTCACAATTTCAACTGGTTTCCCATATAATATAACTAATGCTTCTAAACGGGAGTAATGTATCCATTCCATTATTCGCATAACTGATAGTTGGCTATATCGTTGAGCACAAACACAAACATTGCCCTATATATGAGTGTAATTTATATATATATATTCTTTGTATATAAGAGATGTGTTTGGTTTCACTACGATTTCAATTTCATCTCGGAGCATAATAACAAGCTACTCAAAGGGACTATTTGGGTGTCTGCGCGCCGCTTACTGAAATCACAGAAAAATAGGAAATAGCATGACGGCACGTGTACGAGTTCGCATTACTAGAAATCTAGGTGGTTTGTCAAGTTGTAACTCTTGAATTACTACTTCTTCTTGCCAAAATATAAAACTTTATATTTAATTAAGGAAATGGCGAGGTCAATGTAACTTATTCAGTGACAATGACAGTTACGAGCTATATATTAAAAGGCACGGCGGAAGCAATTCATGATTGGGGGGCTACTGTCACAGCACAATTAGGCGAGGGTCCAGGGGCCGCCTAGGAGAAGCGTTCTAGCGCATTTCCGAGCAATAAAATAAGAAATCATCGCCCGTGTAAACTTCATTTGTGTTGCCTGTTTACCCAACATTTTTTTTGAATATTCGTCAAGCAAAATGATGTTCGGAAGTATGAATATTTTAAATATATATCAATCCAAAGGTTCATTAAGCTTCGATCATGTCACTGGCACCGATATTTTTTTCTAATTGTTGGGAAACTTTTGTCTCCTTTCGTGTATATTGAAAATTCTACCGCCGTCAGCGAACGTTCAACTTCAACTTACCTCGGTCCACAGCGTGCTCCTGTTTGTCCATAGGAAGGAACCGATTCTCGTTGTTGATGAATTCATTCGCCATATCAACCAAGGTGATGGAATACATACAACTTGGTTGATATACATGTAGCGAAGGAAGTCATCAACAACGAGAATCGGAGGCGAGTATTTGGCCGATTTTTGGAGAAATCCTTGTCATGGTGTTATTGTTAGAGACTGTGGATATTTCTCGAATAATAGAGTTACGTAACCTTGTTTACACTGTATTATGTGAGTCGTCCATCTGGAAATATCTCGAAGCTGTTGTGGATTGTGTCTGGGTCAGATCATACGTCAATGCTGCATGTTGTGCAATAATCTCGAACAGATTATCTACGCGATTGAACTGTTTGAAACTGAGCAACAGCTGAGCGGTGTTCGACTATCAAAATACAGAATAACGATTTGTACAGCACGGACTGTATAGAGATTTGCACGTCAGTACGGAGTGTGAAATATACACCGGTATAGCATTGAACAATAAGATTATATTTCTCATTTATTTGTTGTATTACAACACATATAAGGGAAGTGGGAAAAGGCGCCGACATACTGGCAGAGCCACATGTCCTCACAGTATAGTCTTCCGGTTAACCTATTCTAAAGCACATACCAAGAATCTAACGATTCGTGATATATGTTGTATCTCAGGTACGCTTTTATTGTACCTGTTCATGTGGCAACTTGGATGATATGACCACACGGTCCCTAGCACCGGCATAATCGGTATTAGATACAAATATAGAGAGCTATGATGGAAATGCTCTGACAACTCGTATATTGGTAATTGGTGAGTTGTTTCGCTGTGACAACTCATACACTGGGGATTGGTGAGCTGTATCGTCGTCTAATGAAAATGACGGCTTTTAGCACAAAAGACGAGTCTGTAAGGTCCGATGTCGACCCAGCATCAACTTCCCACAAATGCCAACATATATCAAAGACCAAAAGTTCTGTACAGGGGGCGGGCCTCGGGGACGAAACGTCCACCAGCAGAATCTCGCCATATACAGGTAAAAATTACAACACATATAAGGCAAGTGGGAAGAGGTGCCGACATACTAGCAGAGCCACATGACCTCACAGTATAGTCTTCCGGTTAACCTATTCTAAAGCACATACCAAGAATCTAACGATTCGTGATATATGTTGTATCTCAGATACGCTTTTATTGTACCTGTTCATGTGGCAACTTGGATGATATTATCACACGGCCACTAGCACCGGCATAAGCGGTATTAGATACAAATATAGAGAGCTATGATGGAAATGCTCTGACAACTCGTATATTGGTAATTGGTGAGTTGTTTCGCTGTGACAACTCATACACTGGGGATTGGTGAGCTGTACCGTCGTCTGATGAAAATGACGGCATTTAACACGAAAGACTAGTCTGTAAGGTCCGATGTCGACCAAACACCAACTTCCCACAAATGCATATATACACAAATGCAAACATATATTGATCTAACTTAATTTGTATATGATTTTAGTATTGTAAATCAATATTTGATTGCTAATCATTGACTTCACAACAGTTTTCTGTTACTTTTTTCTATTATCGTTTATGACGTAACATCCTGTTGTCATAATTGACTGGCTATTATAGCGTGTACTAGAGCAGCATTTTGCGAACACAACTTGTAAATCATGTGAATAAGCAAGGATATGTCTCTCATGGTTATAACTTATCGGAAATTAAAATCTGCATTCAACACAGATATAGGTGTTTTCGCGTCATTCTATCGGTTCTTTATCTTTCTCTGTCTAATTTTTTGTTTCGTGTGTATGTGTGTGTGTTCGAGTTTTTTTTCTGTTTTTGCTGAAAGTATTGAAGGGGGGATGGCCCCTTCTGCTCCGCCGTCCCTGTATCATAGCACAATTAGGCGAAGGTACTAGTCACCTAGGACTGCGAACTGTGAAGAGCATGTTGATGACTTTTAATGTGATTGACAAAATAAATATCAAGAATATGCTTTTATCAAGAATATGTCCATTTTCTTTCTAATTTTGATGAATGCAAGGCTGAACAATCAAATGACAGTATTTTATCTTCGCTGATATCACGAAACGTCCAGAACATAGTCAATGTTTTAAATGGCATTTGTATTAGTAATTGGTGGCATACATGGTGTGAGGATTTAATCATTTATCTCTACCATCTTTTATATGGTATATCACTATTAACCTTTTGTGAACCTAAAAATTACTAAACAATCCGGTAAAAAAAATTCTACATTTTTGGCTGGCCCACTAATGCTGGACAGTTGTAAATAATTTTAGTTATGCGATAGATATGCGACGCAGACAATTCATTTTACTATTCATTTCGAAAATACGTATTCATTGAAGTATTTTTTCGTTGACATCATGTGAATTTTAGAAAACTTGGCCGAATTATTGGGGGGGGGGGGTAGCCCCCGTAGCCCCCCCCCCCCCCCGGCTCCGCCGTGCCTGATTAAGAGGCACGGCATACTCTGCTTTAGGATACCTCTTTGTACAGTACGGCTAACTGACACATTCAAGGGCATACACTTTGTTGTCGCATCCGTCTTTGTATTGTAGACTGACATGCGTATGGCACGTTTGCTTTGCCCAAAGGAGACCGAAATCTGCCTAGATCTGCCAAGAATTTTAATCAATAAAGAATGGTGCTGTCAGAGAGGTTGCTAGATCCATAATCCATTTATTTACCATATGGCCGACAAGTTATTGTCCAATACCAGGGTCTTGTGATAAGTTGGTTAAGAACACAATGCATCAGAGCATCATATGATTGTTTATTGCTCACAATGAGTCTCTCAGCAGTGCGAGCTAAGTGCAAGGCGAATTCTCTAAGGGTGCCATTATTTATTTTATTACAGGCTGCCCAAGAATGAGTTATTGCCTTGGCAAATGCCTCTGGGTTTAATGTCTAATCGAGATTAGATACTCTGCTTGATATAATGATTTCATTGATTCTAGACCGGCGCTAATCTAAAATCAATATTGATGAGCACCGAGACAAAGTTACTTTATGCAAGAGGCTGAATTACATATAGAACAACCGATGTGATACAATTACTCCATGACCTGTCTTTGTACATACATGTATCAATCGAGCACTTGGAGAACTTGTCTTGTGCGTGTTCAGATGAAAAGGAACTAATGCTCCGATACAGGCTGTTGGGCAATGTTCGTAACCCCGAATGTTTCGGACGATGGGACAGGATAGTTATGCAATAGATATTCGGTGAAGCGCTGATAGCTGAAAATCAGTGAATGAGTGCGAAATATTGTCTGTAAGTTTCACTTAAGATAGCTGAAAACCAGTGAATGAGTGCAAAATATTGTCTGTAAGTTTCACTTAATTCCTCCGCGTAATGAACGTGCGCTGGCAATATTTACGGCCAGTGGAATTGTAGTATTTTCTTAATATCGGGAGTATTATAATGGGGCACCCTCGTTCGGCATCGTACTGGGACTGGGTCATGCCGTGTTTTCATGCAGTCGAAGTGATTATGGACCTATTGTGTTCCCCGGCAATTATCGTTCTGGTATCAGTAAAATAGGTTTCTTTTCATGAACATCTTATTTAACATTAATAGAGATAGGGGAAATAATGACTGCCTCCTCATCAATAGCCTGGGGTATACATATATGAGTCTTTGATGTCACATAACTCGTTTGAAAGAAAATACGCTGGCGGGGACATTTTTATGACAATTCAGGAAAGTAATGGGATTTTGGAGAGAATGATCGAATGAACTGGCTAAACTCTGACTGATGGCTGAGTATCGTTATTCACGCACTGATAACAAGAACCTCTCAAACAGTTATGTAATTCGAGCCGGCGCGACATTGGGGACACCAACCAACGGAAGAGTCATTATCAAACTTAAACAAGGTTATCCAATTTCACAATGACGCGAATGCAGGTGAGCTTGTTTTCCAAACCAGTGCAATAAGGGTAACTGAATATAATATTAATAGCAAAACGCCCACAACGACATTACGACAGTCACGCAGCTTTCTCACATAACGTATATATATATAATTCAGTCAGAAGCTTTGTACATTGATGTCATGTAGATAAACGATATTATCACGACATATCGTTGCAATTGCCATCACCTGAGAATGAGGATAGTTTTCCTCGAAACCTTGTAAAAATGAAGGTGTATAGCCGCTTTTTCATTGTCACTGTTATTGTAATTTATAAAAAATCTTTGTATTGATGCTTAGTTTAGGGGATAGAGGTCCCCATGAATATATTACATGCGGCATACGATATCTCCACTTTCGTAATTAACACCACAGGTAAGACTTGTTTGAGATTTCTTCAATAAAAACTGGTATCCGATGAGTGATCAAGGTATGCCGTTTTAACGATTTGCTATGCAAGAACATGTAAAGCTTTCTTCTGTATATGTTTTTCGCTACCCTCTACATTTTGATAAGATATCTACAAAATCTAATATCTGATAAGGTTTTCTGAATTCCAGTCGTGAAGTTTCTGGCCAAAATTCAGAGCGAATGCCATAGATACGACACAATAGGAAGGAAGGAGATCTCATCACTTGGTTAATGTGAGCTTTTCCGTAAAATCTTGCACACTAGCTCTGCAACGAATAACATGTTATTGGCACTTTTCGTTAAAACGAATATGTACGATAAAAAATCACGAGGCTCATAGGTCAAATACATTCCCTCTTCCTTGAGAGATACAATTGAGAGTACTAGTATGCGCCTAGATGTAAGGAGGAAATCACCGAGATGTGATTTCACCTTAATTGGTTGGAAAATATTACCATGTCATCATCATATGATAGTCAAGTTATTGCCGTGAACTGACATAACATTAACAAATACATCCACATTTAGTTTATCTTAGAATAACGGTATTATTGTATCTCGGGGGATAGCTATCAGTCCTTGATTAGGCGTATTTGTGGGGCATGACGAACAATAAAATGGAAGGTAAAGTCACGTGGGTAAGTGTTAAGGGAAAAGAAGAAGTAACTAATAACGTTAGAGATGTACTCATCTCAAATGAAAAGTCGGTAAATCTTGCCATGAACCTATCCTTCAAGGAACGCATCAATCAGATTTACGGCAAAGCTGAACGGCAATTAAATGTTTTCGCTCAGTTTCCAAGCATTTAGACCGAATCACATAGCATTTAATAAATAAAGCATTTATTCTGAGTAATTTTCAGCATTGTTCTATAGTCTGGAACACGTGTTATGTAGCCAACACGCTTCAAATCTTCCCATTCCGACATTCTCACTCTAGTAGGGACGACTACCTTAGAGCTAGGAAAACTGAGGAAAAAATCTTCTCCAGCGTTTGTTCGACTGCTTTTCACGCCCCAAAATGAGCCATTATACCTGAGAAGTGTAGGCTCTCTTTATTTATCCAGATTCAATTAAACGAACCATGGATTGAAAGGTTTTTAATTCCGAATATATGGAATTCATTGCCCGCTCAGACAGGCAAATGATTTTAAAATATATTCAAACTGAAGAAGCTTTCACATTTTTGCTATGAAATAGGAATGCTTGGTTCCATATTTTTAATATTGTTCATCTTGTTTTTCGGTGAAAAGTAACCAGGACACGATATTTTAACCTTATAAAAACATCAATAAATACCTTTTGATTGATTGATGCTTACCAGTAAAGGTGACTGATATCATTTTCACAGGAACTGCGTTACATAAATGACCGATAAATGAAATGCTATGTGATTTTATTCAGAACAAGTGAGAAATGACTACATTGTAGTCAAAACCTGCGGCAGTGGCAATAATACAGTGAAAGACATATCAGCGGAGGTAGTGGTAATTGTAGAAAAAAGCGCCATCTGCAAGTGTTTTCATGCCAAGGGAAGTAATTTTCAACTTCTAACCCACAATTGTAGGAATTGACTAACAGGTTTGATACCATATATATATATTCACTTTCCCGTTCAAATTCCGACAATTTTGACTGGTCCGCGCCGTCTATACTGAATTGACAGACGAAGTCACAATGATCGCTTTGGCAATGTCTTGGTACAAATATCGTGTATTCCAAGTTTCAAAACATTCGGTTCAGCCGTTGATTTTTGCAAATGAAAAAGGCTTTCAAATATTTGGAAATCCAAACAAATTTCAAGGATTTAGTCATAGCGCGAACATCTACGCTCTTCAGTCATCCTTCTCGCTTACTTTGCCGAGCAAAATGAAAAAATTATATTTCTTTAAAGTTAATTTTCAATGAATTTATTATCAGGTCTATCACTTTGATCTGTGAAACTATGGAATGGAGTTGAAGGCTTTATCGAACTGTTCAAGAGGCATAATGACATTTTTCACGATTCAAATTGACGCCTGTGACAGTCTTGATATTCGATTAGAATAATAAGTTAAGTTTCTGCAGTTATGTGCGTTATCATCTGCAAACTAAATACGGAACCTTGACACTCTTTTCCATGCAGCAAGCCAATATCAATACATGGTTTGCTCTTTCTATACCAATGATTACCTATTTCATCCTTAGGAGATATCACCTCATCCGACATGTTTGGTCAAGCCTTTTCGAAGGTTGATAATTTTATTAATTTGTTTTTTTTTAAATCAAATTCTGCAAATAAGAAACATTTCTTGTCAGTATCTATGGATATCTCCCTATAATCAATTCGCGAATATGTTTGTCATTAAGTCATTCGGAAGGTGATTTAAGTGCGAAATTTCAGGGTTAGTTCACTAAACAAGGTCTGTGTGTATAAGAGAATCATGTCGAATTCTCGTTATTATCTTTTGGTACATCAAATTATTGCATTCGCGAAAACGACTTCCAAGTCAATATGAAAGGTATCTAAGTATCAAAATAAATTTTAAAAACACTCAAGGAAATCAAGGTCCTAGCTTTTGACAACGAGGTCAAATAGATCGCTTTTATGGTCAGTATCTGCTAATATATGACGTAATTTCATTCGTAAAACTGATTGACAAAGTAACGTAAATTGTGAAGTGTAGAACCAGTAAGTTCTAGCATAAATGGGCTCTGACTTGAGAGAATGATGTCAAATGCAACATGTTTCTGCCCATTGTCTTCTGATACACATAAGAATTGATTTTACGGAAGTGATCAATGCAATTCTAAAGGGATTATGAGTGCGGAAGAGGACGAGAACATCAATACCAGCGAAGCAAAGCCCTGGCTTGCGAGAATGAGGATAGAGAGACTGTGTTCCGAAAGAGGATCATTCGAAATAGCTATGTACCGAAAGTACACAATATAACTACACAACTGTATTGTTCGCGCATAGGGTTGCCTGACTCATTAAATACTACATAGTCATTTATGTATTATAAAATCATTTGCGCATAAAGTCAGTTTTGAGTATTATCAACGAGTCGGTATAGCTAAGACATTAAGTGCAAGTCCAGGGATTGGAGGATCATTGTTTCGATTCCCACAGAGGGTTAAGTTATTATTCCTTTCAAAACATATTTCCATATATGCGAATTGCTTGGGGGTAAAGTTAAACATCTTTATTCGGTGAAAGTTGCTGAGTTGTTCCGTTTACTTCTGAAACGTAATTGTTGCGTTTGTTTTTATGATTCATGATCTATAATTTGATACCAAGTATTATTCAATGTTAATCATAATGATAATGCGTTACTTGTTAGGCTTCTTCACCAATTTGTGTTTTATCTAGATTGGGTAGATAAAATGATTACTAGAAGTAGTGAACTTATTTTTCTACTTTCTAAGACAGTCGCCTGTGACTGTATGCAAATTAGCTGAACCACTGACAAGGTTGCGGCTCATCTTCCTTGGTATATAAGAAATCCAAGGATCTTAAATTGTATATACATGTGCATACTGTTCAATGAAAATGGTAATATCTGAAGACAGTGACTGATGTGACGACCGACAGATTTTAAGCGACTGACGTAAGAGAATTGAAATCTGAACGGAAATCAACGAAGCAATAATTAATTCCACCGAATATAGTTGCAAATGAATTCAAACGTGCCTGAAGACAGTGTTGTCATGTGAGATTGAAAAGGAAAGTGTGGCAGAGATCACACTCTCTTAGCGCATGCGTAGTTCAAAAAGTCACAAGAAGAACAACAACAAGAACAACAACAACAACAACGCGAGCCTCCCGTAGACCTGCGTGCCGCAGGTAAAAACGTGTTTGCAGATGTACATGAATTCAGCTAGCTATAGCATCACACAAGTCAATACGCGCCATTTTAGACCGTTATCAACCATGTGCTTACATCGAAGCTTCACAAGAAGCTGTCTTATTACATTCATATCCTTCAGCTTCTAGGGATAGATGAGCTCGGTTTCCACACTCCAGTGTGTACTATACATATAACGGAGTTGCTGTTACTGGTAACTATAAGTTCAAGAATATGACGGTTTTATGAACAATTCAGTCAGCATGGAACATTCATGAGTGACTTATATTTGGTTGAGTTGAATAAGATAGACATATATACGTGGGATAGAATCATCTCTTTGGACAGGACATTTTCTTACTGTCCACCTATCATACTTCATCACAAATATACCAGTCAAGCATGCCATTCCTTACGAAGATTGGCTCACATATAAGGATCTAGTTTCATACAATTGTAGTATTCCATCAGCAATAACCACAGTTACATAATTAAGGCGTCATCGTTGCATGTAATCGTTTCCTTGTAACTCTCAAGACCGACTCCACAGCATTTGTAACGACATTAACACGCTATTGGTGTATTTCCACAGCAGCGGCGAGCCGACTGGACGACCGGCTGCAGCGAAAACGCGTTGATTTAATTTTGTCGAGCGTCAATAATGTGGTTCTGATGTCGCCGCGACATGACGCGTGCTGTGAGTACTGTACCATTTAATAACATGAGGTCTGTTTTTTCAGATGTTGTTGTCGCAAGAAAAACACGTCCAGAGAGAGAGAGAGAGAGAGAGAGAATTAAGGTTTAACTTCGCGTTCAGCAATATTTCAGTCGCGTTCAACAATATTTCAGCTATTTAGCGACTGAATTACATCAGATGATGTCATAATGCTATTGCTTCTATTGACAGGGAAAAGTCTTCAAGTTTGCACAATATAGGAGCGAGAGAGAGAGAGGGAGAGAGAGAGAGAGAGAGAGAGAGAGAGGGAGAATTAACTGGCGAGATGAGCAACTGCTGTTATTTATACGGCCTCACTGACAACATAGCTTCAACTTATGCAATCGAGCTCCGGTACACAGAACAGCTATTATATTTCAAGAGTGATATATTATCCATATTATGGAGTAATGGTTTTAATTTTGTGTAGTTCAATTTGTTATATATGCTGCAAAACAAGAAAGAAAATTTATTGCGAGCCAACTATTGATAATAGACGAGTTCCAAAGTAGACAACCAATTAAAATGTACAGGCTTTAGCATGGATACTGAGAGAAAGAAGAGGGACTGCTGTGTTTAATGGGAGAAAGAATGTCACACTACTATCACAGCCAGAGTTCACCCCAGCCACAGATCAGTGATAGCATGCCATGGCTGAATTATTCATGATTTTCTACTTTATGATAGCCAACCTCTCAGCGATGTTCGGTCAAGAACAGGTTTGGGCTGCTTTGGAACACAAAGGGCATTCGGTAACTCGATTGATCGGTCGCGTCACCGAAATTACTCAGTGACAATTTCCGATATCGGAAATTGCATTTCCCATATCGGGAATTCAATTTCCGATAACGGAAATAGAATTTCCCATATCGGAAATTGTCACTGAATTTCAGATATCGGAAACGAAAGCTATGGAAGTTTTACTTAAACTAGAATTGGAATTTACGATATCGGAAATTCAGTGACAATTTCCGGTCGGAAATTGTATTTCCGATATCGGGAATTTCAATTTCCGATATCGGAGATTGAATTTCCGATATCGAGAATTCAATTTCCGATATCGGAAACTTCCGAGATGAATTTCCGATATCGGAAATTTTAATTTCGATATCGTTAATTCCGATATCGGAAATTCTCGAATATAAAGCACATTGGCTTGCTATACTACAGACTTCCATAAATTTAGTGTCACTTGTCAAGGAAAACTTGGCCGTGTGTACCAGGCCTTAAACATAAATAATGCAATTAAATGCCCCTCTATATTAGTATGTGAGTCTACCTGTTACAAGAAATATGGCGATAAAACGTGTTATCTTATTGAGATTGCGACTGCTGTGGTGTTTATTTAGTGATCGGGACGCGTTACATTGTAGATCCTATTTTCTTATTTGGACTGTTCACCGCGAGAAGCATTGTAATGAACAACAGCAGCCTTGTGCAGATTGTAGACTTTGTTTGCTGAGATCGCCGATAACGTTAACAGACATAAACTGCCAACGGCATATGTAATATATTTTCATAAAATCTACCGGAAAACAACTGTGAAGGGACTGTAATATTGAGAATTTGTACACATTCCATGACATTGAAGTGATACGTTCTAGAGAAAAAATAACGGCATATGATATGCAGTAAAAGTGATCAATTGTTTCTTTGTTAGAGATGAAAAACTATTTGCTCCAGGTGTTTCACTTTGTATAGGGTTAAAATATTATTTTAGCCGTTAACCGTGATCTAATAAGGTCTGCATTGCCATTGATCAGTAAACGACCAAAGACTCTCACGTCTTGGCTGATTTTAATGCGCACTGATGATAGCGGTCAAGCGTTTTATCCATCTACGCGTACTGCATGTAACACGTAACATTCGCGAGAGTGTTATCACATTTACAGGATTGAGTCTGCATGTTCACTGTAATGACCCAATGAACAAAGGGCCTGTTTAGCACACGTCTGATTGCATATTGCATATAAGTCATGATCAAGCGATGTAGAATCGGCCATACACGATTAACTCACGAACATTTACTGAAAAAAAAGCCAGTCCCAAGGTGTATTTCACGCCACGAAGGTCCCACAGTGAAACATATTCTTATCGACTGTATAGATTTTAGGATTGTAAGAGATTCATTTATCAAGCAGCTACTTTAGAGGATTTTTTTGGCCGGGTAACAGAAGATTATATTTTGGGTTATTTGAAAGAAATCAGCTCGTTGTATAAATTTTAATGTATGTACATGTTTTTAAAGCTTTGGATTACTGAGTTATTAACTTGAATACTTAGAATTTTGTTTGATCGCCGCTATACATGTATAGCTGAAATATTGCTGAATGCGGCATTAAACCTTAATTCTCCCTCACCCCCTCTCTCTCTCTATTGTATATAAACATTGTTCTTCATTCGATTGCTGACTGGAATTGCTTTTCTTTCCCGAGAAATGCCTTTCTCTCCTAAAGGAAATATTGTTATTAAGCTATATATACGATATGTTTTCCTATTATTATGCCCCATAATAATTTGGTAGCACGTCGCTAAGAACAAAGCTCCTATGAAATATTGAACGGAAGCTAATGCTTTTTCGAGTTGGAGGTATTGCACTTTATGGGATGAGTACGATCTGCTTTGAATCAATGCCGTTCAGAGCAAATAAATGGCCCACAGTTCTGTTTCTCTTCGGGCAAAAACCACAACATTAATTTGAACTATTAATGTGAAAGCTATGCAAGAAAAATATAATTGAGCAAAGCTATATATGAGCCACCAATAGACCATCCTTTCCGGATGTGTCTACGACCTTAATCTATGTATGATAACGCAAGGATTCTTTTCCAGCTTCTGGGAAATATCAAATGCTTATAATAAGGTTGAACAAATTGGGTTGTTGATCTATAATGAAGACAATCCTTCGGTTAAGTGTAAGCCAACTAGAGTCGTTTGATTGATCCAATTGAGGTTGAATCGGTCTATCTTTGAAGCGCAGCTGATCAGGTGTTTCGGTGCTAACTAATTGGCGATGGCAGGCCACATGTACAATGTCAAGATGGTAGACAATGCTGCTCTAGGGGGCTTGTGATGAGTGTATTAACAGTGGCCGAGTGTGTACATGTGTGAATATCAGCTGAGACAAGCCATACTGTTAATGGGAACAATTTCCCTCGAGAAACTATTACCTTCATGTAGCTTGCAATATTGTTGAGCACAGAATATAAAAACTACCAATGATTACGTGTTGTCGACCCATTTAATATACGAAAGTTCACAAGCTGCGATGATATAGCTATACGATTAGCTCTTTTCGCCGGCGTCGTGCATTTTAGCCCGAGCAACATCTTAACGCGATAAACTTGATGTCTTGTCTAACGGATTATGTGCTTGCTGTCTTGTAGCAGCTGGTATTAAGCTTAGTCAAATTTTACCTAACAAGCTCTTACCAATTCCACCATGGCAGTTAGCTCAACCAGAAGTGGATATTACACTCTCGAAATATAAAACACGAGCCAGCTCTTGTATACACAAGAATTTGGTCGGCTGAGCGAAAATACAGATCACATCAGACTATACAGATGGTTCTAAAGGTGGTGAGAGAGTAGCATGTGCTACTATCTTTAGTTCCAAAACTGTCGACTACCAGGTAAAAGTTCGATATTCACTGCAGAAGCAAAAGCTATATTGTTGGCTTTGGAAGGTATTGGGTCTACTAAAAGGACAAAAATATGCCATATTCTCAGATTCACTGTCATGCCTTCAATCGATTACAAGTGGAATTTCGACTCATCTCACTATCTTTGAATATTCTACAGTTATATGACTAGATTTGATCAACAGATTGATATTGTGTTTTGTTGGTTGCCTAGTCACGTTGGCATCAAAGGTAATGCTGATGCCGATAGAATGGCCAAGGCCGCCCTAGATGATGAGGTTGATCCTGTTGGGATCCCATATAGCGATTTCAGACCATCTATCTTTGCTTACGTGAGAAGGCTGTTTAAATCTATATGGGATACTGTGGATAATAACACACTTCACGAGTTAAAAAAAACCCCTGTTGGTTATACTCATCTGAACAGCCAGAAACGTTTCGATCAGACCTGATTAGACGATGTAGGATCGGCCACACACGATTAACTCACGAATATTTACTTCAAAAAATAGCCGGTCTCAGGTGTATTCCATGCCATGAAGATCTCACTGTGAAACATATTCTCATAGACTGCATAGACTTTAAGATTGTAAGAGATACTTTTTGTAGAGCAGCTACGCTGGAAGATCTTTCTAGCCGAATAAAAGAAGATTGTATTTTAGGGGTCACTTCCAATTAATCGAGGCACTTTCTCGATGCCTTCGAGATTGATCGAGAAATTTCTCGGCTTAAACCGGGAGGGCAGAACCGGGACCCCTGACTACGTCTTCCGGTTTGCTCCCGGTTCTATTTCGATCAAAACGTCCCGGTTTTCGAGATGGTTACGAAATTGATCGATAATCTCGAAGGGGGTCCCGGTTTCACTCTGTTCATGTTTTACTGCCGTTAATTTGTACTATCTTAACTTCTTAGGCGATTAAATTTTTGCGCTGTTACCATCTTTATGGGGCGCTCGTCGCCTACGTATATGGCGACCAAAATATTATTCAGAAAACGGACTTTTTAAAAGATGTTTTCAGTGTTATTAATCGTTTAATCGATATATCTATGTCCTGATGTTTCGTGAAATCAATTGAACGAAAACTTGCATTTATCTATACATAAAGTATGAATATATAATTTAGTACTTCTCTCACATCGATAATTGATTGTTTATCAGACTAGTATCCATCGCGGAATAAATGACACATCAACTGAATTTGATCTGAATAATAATGGTATGGAAGCATGCGTTAATTATTGTTCTATAAAGTTTTTTTTTGACCAAACATGGATCGTTTCAATCGAAATGAAAGCTATGTTAAGAGTTTGACCGGTGTATTACCTAGGTGTGTAATTTGTTTTAGAATTTGGTAGTATTCATTGCAGATTCCATTTTTTAGAATTACTGTCTTGTTATATAGTTCAAATAAAGAGATTATATAGACAACGTTTATTTCTGACATAAGATTGCCCGGAAGTGGTTAGCGGAAATACTGGCAATCGGAAGTAGAGGTGTTGATAATTCACGCCACAGTGGGTTGGTGAAAACCCGTCGGCTTGAAACAACAGCGAAGGGAGATAGGTTAATTCCTTTGAAAGAAAAAAACTGAAACAGCACTGTTGGCGGGGGCTTAATAATATACTCACGTTCTATTATTTACTGCTGATTTCATGTGTTCGGGAAATTAACCAAATAGTGGAAGTAATTATCGCCCAATTCAGAGGGCAATAAGGCTTTATTCCAACGCTTACATACATTTAACTATAAACGATACCACGATTTGTTTGTCTGAAAACTTCGATCGAGCGTTTATGTTCATATTCTCAGGCTTTCATTGAATTACCAGACGCTCCGGTGATCTTCCTATTCTCTTCATTTCGGAATACGGGAAAAATCTCTGACGATAAAGATATCCCATTCTGATCATCTTTCACAGAACATATCAAATTTTATTCTAGACTTGCATAATTTATTTCAATTTGCAGTTCCTGGGCGTATCTTATAAACTGATTCGAATTCTAAAAAACAGGTTCAGAATAATGAGCCAGAATTGGCGATGTTTTTTTCTTTCCATTTATAACGTTTAGAGAAATTGCGCTGCCAGAGCAAGTAAGCGACTACAGATCTCTAGACGGTATAACAAAATAATATTAAATGATTCATGTTCAGTCTAATTCACTTAAATGCATATGTATTCGCCAAGATTAATCTCGCTGCCACAGAGTATATACATGTGTATATATACCGAACATACGCCTTCCGAATGATTCAAACTTTCATTTGATGGCATCTCGTTTATCGAGAGATCGTCTCGATCGATTGGACGTGACCCCTTAGGTTATTTGAGAGAGATTGGTTTGTTGTACAAATTTTAATGTTTGTACCTGTTTTAACGCATTAGTTTGCCGAGTTGTTGAATTGAATACTTAGATTTTTTTATCGTCGCTATATAGCTGAAATATTGAACGCGACGTTAAACCTTAATTCTCTCTCTCTCTCTCTCTATTGTGTTTTGTTGGTTGCCTGGTCACGTTGGCATCAAATGTAATGCTGAGGCTGATAGAATGGCCAAGGCAGCCCTAGATGATGAGGTTAATCCTGTTGGAATCCCATATAGCGATTTCAGACCCTCTATCTGTACTTATGTGAGACGGCTGTTTCAATCTTTATGGGATGCTGTGAATAATAACCATACACGATCAACTCACGAACATTTACTAAAAAAACCCAGTCCCACAGGTGCACGAGTTGGATATCGCCTGTCCCGACCTGACAAATCACGATGCCACATCCCACTGCCTGCAATATGTGTATAATATCACAGTCCTGATAAATCAGGTTCTATTCTGGACACTTTGTGCCGTTGCACCCGCAGGCTTCATGGATATGGACAATTGTACATATAATTGAAAAGGCAGTTGTATCTCAACAGTGTTCACGATATCAACCATCTATGCCATTTGTGTGTCGACGAATCAACTTCACCTCAAATTTTGACGGTGAATTAAATTTTCTGAGCGTACAAATGCACCAAACTTGTGTAAAATAGCTTGCATTTATCAAGGACATACTCTTCTTCAATTATATGAATCGATTTTGGCAAATGGAACTACTTGACATAAATGCACACGGAATTTGCAACAAGGGTGCTTCTGCCCCCCAAAACATTGTCAATATCCCTAACTGGTTTGTTTAGCACCTTGGAGTAGGCCTATCCTCTGATTTTTCGAGATAAATATTATTTTAGCTTCACACATTTATGCCAATGAAATAAACAGTATATGGATAATTAGTTCTTGACTAATCTAATCAATTATAGCTACAATTGAAAAAAAAATGATGTCATTTGATTCCGAAATTGCACCCACACTGGTACTACTGACATTACAATTTTGTTGATATCTCAATGTTCTCAAAGCTCCGATGAACTTAACAAATGTATCAAAGATCAGTTCTGAGTAGCATATGTTTGAATTATGTCGTAAGCTCTAAAACACTAACTTTGTTGCACAAAATTATGTTTTAGTGTAGATTTTCCTGCCCAGACAACATCGTCGCGATTTTGTCGGCGCTGAAAATCAAATATGGCGGCAAAAACCCACACTTTCCTTCCGCTCCTCCCACTCACTATGTCGCCTGTTCAAATCCACCAACCGAATACTACATGTAGTTTAAAAGACAAAACAAGTTTGCATAAAAGGCAGGAAGATAATCTTCTAAAGCTATGTTTTTTTTTCAATAATGAGAAATTGAAAGTTAATATGAAAACTCTCGTATAGGTTAACATGATATTTCTAGAGATGGTACTTCATTATTTGTTCCAATACGAACAAGAAAAGGAATCATAAGTGTAAATAATCTATGGCTTATATCATTTGTATTAATATGAACTCCAGGAGAATGGGTCATTAGTCTGACAAGCAGTTAGCAAGTAAGATGTCATTTATCAAGCTAAGACATTGTAATTACCTTCGGATCTCGTCTTTCGTCAGAAAACAAAGGCGGGAGATAAAGTATCACCTTCAAAATGAATAGCCTCTTATCCCTACCTGACAAAAAATGCCTTTTTTGAAAATGCCGTCAATATGATGTCATCATGGCGGCCATCTTGGATTTTCTTAGATTTTCTAGAAGAGCTTGATCTGAAGATATAGTGTGGTTAGTTCCAGCCCTCTAGCCTTAGGGATAGCGAAAATATATAGGGAGGGGAACACTTTCCGTCCCTGCCAGGCTGCGGTACACCCCAAATCGTCCAGGCCAGATATGGTTAACATATACGGGTTGTTTACAGGTCATCTATTATTCTGCTTTGGTATTTATATAAATAAAATAGTTCTAAAAATGATAGTGGTAAAAATATTCCCGTTGCTTGAATTCTTCTAGCTGTCTGTTTTAATCATTACTTTCCTTAGTTGCACCACTGAAGTGATAAAAACACGAAATATATATATTTTTAATTTTTAGTTAAAAGCCTTATTTTCAATTAATATATCACCTGTTAAATAAATGTCCTCTTCACATATAATAGTTAGTCTCATATATACCATCTAAAAACAAGTTCTAAAACTTATTGTCTGCCTTGGACTAGCATGTTACTGTTTGACTCAATTGAAATTCCGTGGATAGATTTGGACAGGCACCATGGCGGAGGTCCAAAGGGACATTTCTGTTTTGGCCGCCATCTTTGAATTTTCAGCGCCGACATGATCGCGACTACCTCCTTTGAGCGGGAAAATCGACATTAAACAGTAATTTTATGTAGCAAACATAGGGCCTTTTACCACCGGACCCGGTGAAGCGGCGCCGCCGACGCGAAAAAATCACCTGGGAAATGAAGCAATGGTTGGAGAATTTTCATGCAGCTTGCATACAAAGCGGCGAAGGTGGGTGGTGCGAATGCAGAGGTGCATTTCCCCATTTTCTATAGCAGCGTCTTTTTCTTCGCCTGTTGACGAGAAGAAGCGGAAGAAGTTCTTTATCGATCTGGTTCGTTTTGTTTGACCCTCGTTATTAAATTCGTCAAGCGAATTCGCCCGCGCCACTTGCTGCGTGAAAAGACCCCTGGTGTGCAAATAAAGCCTTCTACCCATTCTCGGATAAACTTGGCCGTATTAAAGCTCGACTGGACTTATATATTCATATATCGTCTGGGCAGACCCTGTCTGGACTCTGCCCACTGCCGTGGAATCCTCACGTTTGATACTTACATATAGTCTGATAAGCAGTTAGGAAGTAAGATGTCATTTATCAAGTTAAGATATTGTAATTGCCCTCGGATCTCGTCTTTCGTCAGAAAACGGGAGATTCTTCACAAATTAACTCCTCTAATCTGATGAACAACATGATTACAGGATCAATTGCCAGTTTCAAAGTTAAAAAATCTAAATACCTCGCATTTCATGTTTCGTATATGCTTGCAGTCATTTACATGTACGTTTGAAATAAAATTGATTTCGGGAAACAAATGCATACATCTATGTATATACTATTTGGCTAATACTCTGGAATAATTACAAAAAAACATAATTACTTAAAATATTTGCAAGGTACTTTGGTACTAACTGGAATTTCATTTTGGATCAATCCGCCTCTTGTGGAACAAGAGTGATGAGATCCTGTCCGGATAGGACTATATTTTTAGTTTAAGTTTTGCCATCTCCGTCAGTGAGACGAGCTCTTCAAAAACGGTTTACATATTATGTGAATTACATTCATACGAAGCACACTCCGAGGACTCCGCTCACCACGGCATCCTTGAAGACGAAATGTTCACTATGACTTCCTGTTTAAAGAAAAATTCTGAAGAGGAGAATACAAGCTTTTCCGGCTTTTTATATAGCATTTTCGTGTGGAATCACTTCTCGTCGTCGTCACCGATTATGGCAAACTCCCAAACAATAACTGGGATGAGAAACTGAAGTGTTAATATCCTCGCGGATGGATGTATGTGTTTGGTTAACAAGCTACTTTGTACGCACATAGTAACGGCAGAGAAGTATCATTCTATTGATTATTGGATACATCGAGGTTCACAAGCATCATGGGATAATTGGAAGGTGTGTTCTGTGAGTGCGTCAATGTAAATATTGTTGTTTAACCCTATCTGGCCTGGGCGATTTGGGGTGTATCGCAGCCTGGGGGGGGGGGCGGAAAGTGCCCCCCCTATATATTTTCGCTATCGCTAAGGCTAGAGGGCTGAAACTTACCACACTATATCTTTGGGTCAAGCTCTACCAGAAAATGTAAAAAAATCCAAGATGGCCGCCATGATGACGTCACTGTGACGTCATTTTCAAAAAGAGCATTTTTGGACGATTTTCGGTCAAAATCGTCGATTTTTTTTTGTTTTTTCTTCGCAAAAACTGCATGATAAATTAGTAAATAATAATCTGATATGAAATAAAATAAGTTTTACCCACTTTTTCGTAGATAAAAGCAAAAAATTTGGAGAAATATGATGAAAGCCTAACTTTTTCTTGTACCCCACATGGCCGCCATTTTGAATTTACCCATGATCCTCTGCTCGTGGGGTTATGCAAATAGGCTCAAAATGACCCCAATACGATACCCTATAATGTCACAAATGTTTCAGCTCTCCATTTTTTGGCGTTTCGGAGATATCGCAGAAAGTTTGGTAGGAGGGCATTTTGGCCCCCCTCCCCCAGGCCTGGTAGGGTTAATGGGGGAAGGGAGGGAGGGGGAACAAATCAGGGGGTGTTTTTTGGTGATGCTAAGACATATGTTTCAAAAAAATGCATCGAATCGCGTTGAATCAACTTGCTGAATTTTTGCGTAATTTTTGAAGAAATATGGCGAAAACATCACTTTTCTGGTACCCCCACATGGCCGCCATTTTGAATTTACCCATGATCCTTTGCTCGGGGGGTCATACAAATAGGCTTAAAATGACCCCAATATGATAATCGAAAAAGTCATGGAGTTTCAGCTCTCGATTTTTTGTCATTCCGGAGATACAAGCAAAAAACCAACAGCGGGGGCGGAAAGTGCCTCCCCCCCCCAGGCCAGGTAGGGTTAAGAGATAGTATCTTTAGGTTCGATGTCTTACTTCCATTCATTACAGTATTTGATATGACGGCGATAAGCGCCGAATTATTTCCTTCAGATAATATCTATAGGTTTGATGTCTTTCTCTGTACACTATTTGACATGAGGTTTGAGCGCCGAATTATTGCCTTCAAATGATATCTATAGGTAGCTGGTTTGATGTTTTACTACGACTTTACATTATTTGATATGACGGTTAAGCTCCGAGTTATTGCCTTCAAATGATATCTATAGGTAACTGGTTTGGGGTTTTTTACTGCAATTTTGTTTACACTATTTGATATGACGGTTGAGTTATTGCATAAAGACTATATCTATAAGTTTCATGTCTTACTTGCGAGTCATTACTCTATTTGATATGACGGCGATAAGCGCCGAATTATTTCCTTCAGATAATATCTATAGGTTTGATGTCTTTCTCTGTACACTATTTGACATGAGGTTTGAGCGCCGAATTATTGCCTTCAAATGATATCTATAGGTAGCTGGTTTGATGTTTTACTACGACTTTACATTATTTGATATGACGGTTAAGCTCCGAGTTATTGCCTTCAAATGATATCTATAGGTAACTGGTTTGGGGTTTTTTACTGCAATTTTGTTTACACTATTTGATATGACGGTTGAGTTATTGCATAAAGACTATATCTATAAGTTTCATGTCTTACTTGCGAGTCATTACTCTATTTGATATCACGGTTGTTTGGATAGGATGAATGTATTCTATTATTCGACGGAGGCCGAAGGGCTACATGTTATTAATGATGCTAAATGTTGTGGGAATGGAGATTATAATGTGGGAAAAAAAACAAAAAAAATAAAAATAAATGAAAAGTGAATCATTGTTACACAGGATCAACATTGTGGCGTTGTTTTAGGAGACAATTACCGGCGTACTGACAAGAAGTCATATGACCCCATAGGCAAATATACCGGCTGCATATTTATAAAAACACCACAGGAACCAAAACTTATCCTTGCAATGTTTTGTATCCCAGCTACTCTTTTATTGTAGGTGTTCAGGTGGGCTTCGTGAATGGCATGATCACATGGTCCCTAGCATCGGCTTGAGCGGTATTAAGTACAAATATTCAAGAACGATGATGTAATAGCCCAGTCAGGTCATCGGATGGAAAATGACGGATTGCTTGACCGTTGAAATGAAGAAATTCAGACACTGATTATTCAAATTTGATTGCGCTGTATTCAGAATCCTTAGTACGCTGATGAACACATCAACATTCTATGGAGAAAAACTTGTGTACCCCGGTGCATAGTACCATAACAGTGACTACGTCCTATCCATAAATGGTACCGTTGAGAGTGTTTGGTCACCACCAAGGTGAAATGCTGCTCAGCATAGACTCTTATTTAACAACGAGAAAATGGCATGTGAGTGTACCCTTGCTAGGTACGACAACCTTTGTCCTGACGTATGCATACATCGCCTTGCTAGGTCACTGTGAAGGTTTTAATCAATGCCACGAAACATTATTATCGAATCCAGATGACCAAGGCTATGTAACGCAAAAAGCGCCTTCATTCCAAATATTTCAAGTTTGGTGTTGAATATTACACAATAGTGGAGAAACGCGATGCTAGCATACCTGATCTCTATAGTTACGCTTCAGGCTTGAGCCTCATTCCACTTCAACTACATTGCATTGCTGAATGCGACGTTAAGCCTTAATTCTCTCTCTCTCTCTCAACTACATTGCATTTCTGCTCCGTATGTCATCATCGGACGATAAACGTTACGGTATGGATGTAACAACTTTTCCCAGCCCCGGTAGCGGGATTGTCCGATTTTTTCCCAGTCGCGGCTTTCCTCCGGATCGAGGACAATGGTGAAAACCTTTGACATCCAAAACGACCACTGCTACACAGATGTATGTCATACTGCTAAAATTCGAGGATTTAGGGTACCGGTTAAAAAACGTAATTTTGTCAAAAATCACTATCGTGAGAGTATTGTATAGCGGTGCTTTGTTGCGATGGGGCACATACTTGTCTTCAAGGGTAGTGGCTTTTTGTAGCGGCGTAAGTCCAGACCACCCAGAAGATCGTTATGCATCTGCACATGCGCTCGGCCAACTTCAATGAAAATTGACTGACGTATACACAGCCATCATTATTCCACCCTCGTCATGCAGTATTTCGAACAGAAACCCTTCCAGCATATTTTGAAGGACAAATCTGAGGGCTCGGTCAACCGTGGTATCAAACCATGCACTGACCGCCTCTCGTACCCCACACTAGACGTCATCGATGATGACGATGATCCCATTCTGTCGCAAAGCACCTTCAAAATGCCTTTGGGGGAATAGTGTGAACACCTTATAGCACGTGTCAGACCCAAATTAAATATTCAACCGTCCTCCAAAAAAGAATTTCCGCATCAGTAATCGAAAGACCTATTTCTTATGACAATACAAGTTCCAAATGTGTATGCAATTAAAACAGTAAAAACACAGGATGATTTCCTAGTACAGAGAAGCGATCAGCGGGTTTCAATGATGCTTTACATAAAATCCGACATAAAATAAAGTGGGGTTAGAGTGGGATGTACATGTTCACGAGTGTCAAATCAGGGCTAGAGAGGGATGTCCATGTATCCGAACTTTAAAGTGGTGATAGGGAAGAATTTATGTGTAGTTCAGAGTCAGAGCAGGCTTATGGAGGAATGTACAAATAGTCCAGATTCAAATTCGGGTTAGAACAAATGTACATATACTCCACTGCCAAAGTGGGATTAGGGAAGAATATACACGCATTAGAGTGTCAACGTGGGGTTAGGGAAGAATGTACATGTAGTCCAGCGTCAAACGGGATTAGGGAGGATTGTATGTGTTGTCAAGTGTCAGCGACTTGTAGTTCAGGAACTTCAGGATTGATATACATTGATATTCCTACGACTAATGAATCCTGTCTTCATTCAATCTATAGTTTTTTCTTGGTTGAATATACAGTTGTACATATAAGGGACCTGAAATTACAACATTACAGTGACACGTGTCCAAAGTGCCGCTCTAAAACAATGTTGGAATAATTGTAAAAAAATGCAACTTTTATATACCGCTCCAAAAAAAATATGGTTTCCAAAGTGCCACTTTAAAATGGCCCTCTGGAACATATTCGATGAAAGTGCCGCAATAAAACACAAAGATAGCAAGTGTCGAAAGTGCCGCTTTTAAACGACGGCCAAAAAAGAAGACAAGTGTCGAAAGTGCCGCATTTGAACAGGAGTATCGTCAAAGTGCCGGTTTATATTGATGTTAATGAACGAACAATGGTTCAAATTGCCGCTTTAAACGCTACTCAGAAAGCAAATGCCCAATGTGCTGCTTTAAAATCCCGCTCCGAAAAAGTATAGTTCCCAAAGTGTCGTTTCAAAATAACACCCATGAATATAACTGTCCTCAGTTCCGCTATTAAATGCTGTTCCAAGTATAATAGGTTCTCACATGAGTTCATTTCTAGACGACTTTTCCCACACGAGTTTGAGAAAAATGTGACCTGCACGAGATTTAGCGAATGCAGGGCACATTTTTCTCAAACGAGTGTGGGAAAAGTCGTCTAGAAATGAACGAGTGTGAGAGCTTTTTTCTCATATAACATATCAGAGAAGCTAAAATAAAGGCTGACGTCCCATTTTCGACCGACGATGTTGGAAGCGCAAAACCAGGTCAAGCGCACAATACTACTATTGGGCACTTTGTTCCATGAATGGGCCGAATCACACCCAGGCTACAAGCGCTGAATAAAAGAGAATAAGATTTTGATAAGTAATACACTACTTTAATGACACCGAAATTGTTGAAATATCCTGCTACATTCGGCATATACTG
Organism: Hanleya hanleyi; assembly: GCA_036873755.1. Taxonomy (NCBI): domain Eukaryota; kingdom Metazoa; phylum Mollusca; class Polyplacophora; order Lepidopleurida; family Hanleyidae; genus Hanleya; species Hanleya hanleyi. The sequence continues at coordinate 92,248 of JAVTVY010032071.1, read as the reverse complement.
TAGCGTGAAAGTTCGCTCAGTGCTACTCGACTGACACTGACTGAACAGTAACATTGTAACAAGCAGACGATGAAAATAGCGCGTGACGTAACGGCATGACGTCAGCTCATGGTAGACGATTTTTCTACAATGGCTTTCTTCCATAGGAAACGGTCATGTTATATGAGAAAAGCATATCCAACATACAGCTAAACAAAGTGACACTTTAAATTGCCCTTGCAGTAAAGGAAAACGATTTTACAATATCGTGTGGAAAGTGCCGTTTTAAAAATGCAAGAAATGACAACCTGTTTAAAAGCGTTCCGAAGAGATAATCTAAAATACATATGTTTTAGGGAGATATTTAATAGAGCTCCTTTAAATTAGTCTAAAACAGGGGAAAATGTCTGCTTGTCAGCAGTAGCTCTAAGCTTTTGAAGAGAAGTGGAGGCAAACAGTTGAAAAAGACATTGTGTACAATGTGAAACAAGTATTTGTTCTCTGCACACCACATATTGAGCCAGATTTTCTCTCGTGCCTTCTCACATGAAGTATCGACCCATTTATTCGTCTTAGACCGCTGTTGATAATCTTCAGTTAAAAGGCTACAGAGGCATAGATGATGAGTATCATGCCCATTCCTGTGTGAAATAACATCAGAGATCAGATACCAGACAGATTACTTATAGTGAATTATACGGTTTCGGTTACATGACTACGGTAACAGTAGTGGATATGCAAATCAGTTTGTATTTATCTCCGGAGGTAAATCAATCATAATACACTTGTGCCGAGACTAATAGTCCGAGATTACCATGGATACATGAATATATAAAAATAACATATATTGTGTGAGGTGGTGTCCACATGAACAACTACAATAAAAGCGTGACTGAGATACAGAACATCACAGGAATCACCTTTGATCCTTGGGATGTCTTTGTGTAGAACGCAGTCATTATGTTGCCCTGTGGGTGGGGTAATATGACTTCTTGTCTGTACGCCGGCAAGATATATAGAAGACAACTGATGTGTTGGCGTCATTAAAGTCAGATGATCACTATGTATCGTATTCATGTCCACTTTACATTCATAACCCCGGCTGAATTGTATAGATAGTTCACTTTTCTACCAGAGAAATATTTCTGAGAAAAAAGTGATCCACTCCATTACTGCCCTTACCAAAATAAAATGTATGGATAAAGTATGGCAAATGTATGGCTGGTGTATGGGGTGTATGGGAACTGTATGGATCCTGTATGGAAGATGTATGGGCAATGATGAAATGGTAATGTCAAATGTATGGAAAATGTATGGAACTCTCAAAATTTAAAGTACAATGTATGGAAAATGTATGGCGTGTACTGAAAATACCAAGTCCTCCTGTATGGAAAATGTATGGAGAAAAGTGCAAAAATAAAATTTTTATATGTCATTGTATGATAAATGTATGGGTTCCTTGAACGTGATAAAACAGTATAGTCAAACTTGATGTAAGGCATATGGGAACGCTACAAAGATGAAAATATTAAAGATTAATGTATGGAAGCTACCTGGGTCTTTTTGAAGACATGACAATCAATGATTTATTTGGCTGCACAGTACAGGATTTATTTTACATCAACAGAGTCGATGTATGTAAAATGCATGGCAAGTTTTCTTTAGATAAAAGAAAATATATAGAACATGTATGGGACTTCTTGAAGATAAGAAAAATGAGAAAGTATTGATATGGGACATTCTTTGCATTCACGAAGTCATTTGATGGGAAATGCATGACGAGCTTTCCTATGAAAATAAAACAGACTGAATGTATGAAATATGTATGGGTTTCTTGTGCCTTGTGGTGAACGCCACGAGTTGAAGTTACAAGCCATTCTCTCAGACACAACGGAAGTAACAGCGGCTCTAAACAAAGGATCAGCTGTTCTATCAATTACAGTGCCGTGATCGCCACCCGCGCAACTGGGGGATTTTTAACCTAGGCTTCAATGGAGCGTTTTTCCTAAAAATCTACTCTCATACTTGAGATAAATTTCTTCAACATGACGAAGTAAAAGATAGTACATCCGTTCAAATTATGTGTTAAAATCAGAGCTGAACTAGCCTTTTTCGAAGTTTTTCCATTTACTTCTGTGTTAAAATTAGGCTTTTCAGAGGGAGGAAAATCCCCCCAGTGACGTCATTGTATCATAGAGAATTGCTGAACGAAAAGTCTGGTTCCCGGTCCACAATTCCCAGATAGAAATGAAGGGGATCAGTCTGAAAACAAGTTCAGCAAAAAAGTGTGCTCTCAGGTTGTACTATCGCTATAAGCCATATTCTGTTATAATGAACAACCACCTATAGAATGTGTACACTCCGGCATTATTAATGGAAGATTGACCGATGATGGTATTGCATTATAAATCACAATTTAAGCGATTTGTAGATTCAGATCCAACATTCAACGGTGTATGTACGTCATCAAGAGTGTTAAAGCTTGTAATGTACCATTGTAACGTCGTTTGTTTCCCATCATGGGCTTTCAGCTTAATGTTTTCTGATTGTGCTTAACATTGCACACGGTCATTACTCTTTCTACGGACTATGGTCGTTGTAAGGAAATCTTCTATTACTTTGGGTTTCAGTAACCTTGATACTTGACGTTTTTCCGTCAATCTCCTTCAATCTTGGTACACTAATATATCACTAATATATCCACTCACAAAATTATGATATTCAATGGTTTTCCGATTTTATTATGTCCAGTGGCCTTGACGTTTGACCATTCGAACTCACTATGTTTCTCTCAGAAATAATTAGATTGAAAATTCAATCTAAAAGATTGGAATTAGTGAAAAATCTATTCGATTGAATATTCCATCTATTAGATTGAAATTTTCAACCTGGTACATTTAATTTTCTGTCTACAACAGATGCATTTTATCGTTTTTAATGTATTAGATTGAATATTTTCAATCCAGTAAAAGATTAGGCACTAAGTTCAATCTGATAGATTGAATTTCATTCGTATTATTTTAGAGAGTACTTGTTGGCCATGAGCGTGACGACGGACGACGGCTGAGTTATGAATGACGGACTAGACGCTTGTATCTAAAGAATGGCGTATGATCAATCGATCAGTGAACAACATTGGTGACATGAAACTCAAGTGGTTCCAGTATCGTATAGTCAATAGAATCTTGACTACTAACTCATTCATGAAAGAAATTGACCCAGAACAGGATGAACTTTGTACGTTCTGCAAAAGGGAGCCGGAATCAATTTACCACTTGTTTTGGGGATGCCTTAAGGTCAGACCTCTATGGCAGCATCTAAAGGAATGGTTTATGGCAAAAGCAAATATCCGTTTACAAGTTACTCCACGGAATATTATATTAGGTTTGACCAACCCAAGAGACAAAATTCTCAACTACTTATTGACCGCTGTTAAATTTAATATATATAGATAAAAGGTTAAAAAAGAGCTGCCAAATCTACAGCATATAAAAGATGAATTAAAGAGTACATATTACTTGGAGAAATATATCAGTAACAAGAGAGCAGACTGGGATCAATTTAATAAACGATGGTCATCATGTCACCTGTTGTTCACTGAGCGATGAGATATTATTATCATATACGTAATATTAGTAGTATTTGTAAGTTTTGTATACTAGTACTGAATTGTAACTTTTAGCTACAGATTAGATTAGCACTTTTTGAATTGTACGCTTGCAGAAGTGATTGAAGTAATATACTCAGTAAATAGCTTCTATATATAATAATCAATTAATTTTTTGAACTTAGCAGGGTGATGTCACTGCAGCAACTGCCACAACTTCTGTGTAGTGCACCAAAAATGAAATAAAATTGTCAGTTATAAAAAAAAAAAAAAAAAAAAAAATGAGCGTGGCCGGGGTACTCCAGAAGTTTTATCACTATATAGTCCCATGGATGGGAATAATATCGCAGACAATTTCTTTCAATAATTTCCAGTTGAGGAAGAGCACCGTAATTTTGACCGTTGTCCATTTGATATTTGACAAGTTCAGTACCTAACATAGCAGACAAACGCAAATGTTTTCATTCAAAAATATTTTTCGAATTTTGTTGAGTTTCTGATATTGGTGTTCTTGAATTTGACTTAATTTGGTATATATCGTCTTTCCGCCATAAATTCTCTCGCAAAAAAACGTTTAAAATATTTTTTTCTATTTTAGACCACGGTGATCGTGACCTTTGAGCTACTGTCCTCAGGTTTAATACGGGATATTTGCGTGACATTATAGTTATCGTGACAAAATTTCAGAGGAATCGGCCAATTTGTTGAGCATTTATTGAAGTAAACATCGAAAGCAAGGAGCAGGAGGTGAACTTCACACGACTTCGCCAGCAAAATATGACGTAGGCCTGAAATAAAACCTCATCCTCCATTATCAGCCGGTACGTAACGGGAACACTGGCTGCCGCGCATTCGGTTTAATAATACATGCTGAATTGCGTTTGCGAAGTATGGGTTCAAGAAATCCTTATTATTTCAAGAACTAATTCTTATTAGTGAAGAAGAAATTGTAGATACTTTTGGATAAGTTTAACCGCATCACCTTCGAACTCATTATCCGTCTTACCAGTTTAAGACAACGTCCAGAGATAGGCAGAGAAACAAGGCAAGCAGGTATTATCGCAGAAGAATATCAATCACACGGGGAGTGGGGGGGGGGGGGGCGAGACCTTCTCGTTACACAGAGAGGTGCCTGCACGTTTACTGCCTATCAAAGAAACTGCACGTTAGTGGTTAAATATCCCCGGAATTGCCTAGGAAAACAAACGTTCACAGGCAGACCAAAGCACCTCTGAATTCCTCCCAAGATATTCTCCAAGCCAAGGGCATGGAACATCATCGTCCATTCCCCCAAATGAGCGCCGCGTAGTCTTCCTGTCTGGAAGGCTAGCCCAGAACCCAGCTTGCATTGTACGGGATATATGTCCCCACTGGCAATATTGTATATAACTGAACAGCATATTTCGAAACAATTGTGAAAAGGTCGTTACGCCATCGACTGGCAGTAATGCTCTTGACAACAAGAATACCTCACAAGTATCATGTATACTTGGCGAAAGTTAACTTACACAGGACATATAACGTTAACTGTGTGCACGAATGCCGAATTATAATCAACAAAATGTGCTCACCGCTCCAAACCGTTTAAGTGTTAGAATGTACATGCGACAATACTTCCAGTGCGAGTGTTCATGTGTAACTCGAGTGTTCATGTGTAACTCGGGTCTTCATGTGTAACTCGGGTCTGAGTGTGAGATGCTGAGGGATGCTTTCCTGTAGAGTCTATGGTTGCTTTTAAGCCGCCAGGTGTCGTAAATTTTTCCCATCTCCTGCATATCGCTCCAATTTATTACCTGTATATGGTACGATGCTGCTGGTGGACTGTTATTTCCCGAGGCTCGTCCTCTGTACAAATACATGTACGTTTCTTGTTTTGTGTTCAAATGTTACATCAAAAATCACCAGAAATGTTCATCAAAAATAGGTCAGCTCAAAACTTGCTGGTAACAGTCCCCTAATGCACCTCCATGCCAAAAATCAAGGTTCTAATGCCAATAAAAGTAAGTCCAATAATAGTATGTCTAACACAAGTAAGCCCATTAATTTGAAGTCCAATAATAGCAAGTCCGATAATAATATATTCAACTAGACATTGTTGGTACAATGACACGGTCTTTCCACGACGGTCCTCCAAAGGTATCCTTTCGTTGGAAATTAAGTTCATGCCATGTTGCATAGGCGATGTCGATATAATGATAACTGAACACCCTTCGTTTAATTGACAAATATACATAATGCATCATGGGCTTACAGAGGGCTCATCATGGTTCTCAGCTCCTTTCATCACTTAAAACGACGTTCATTTAATTACAATCGCGGGGTGACTCGGTTGGTACAGTCGAAACTAATCTGGCGTTATACAATTAGATGGATGAAATCAATTACTACTTAATATCGAAAGCGTTTAACCTGACGGGTGATAGGCAAATAGCATGCACGAAGTGGGGATAATGTTTTTTGTTAAATCCTCAAAACAATGTTATAATCTTGAAATTTCTCAAATAAACACCTATATATATTCCTTCAATCAAAATTGATGACCTGTACTGACCTGTACGAGAAACTTCAGCCTAGTATCCACAAATCGCGTGAAACAACAACGAGATGCAGTCATATGCCGGTTCATTCACGTATTCTGAGCGTACAATTTTAGTCGACTGGTATGGAGTCATTGTCGACGAAAGAACTCATTATTGGAAGTAACAGGCAACAAATTAGAAGTCCGTACCTATTGCGGTTCAAGAGTTATAGCGTTTCCAAGAAGATAAGCCAGCTCCGTCATGTAACACGACATTTATTTAATTGCGAACTCCGGATGCCTCGAGTGTTACAGCCGAATCGCTATAGCGAAATTGACGAATAGATGAAATCAACATGTGACCATTTAACGGCTTAATAGTTCAGGAAAATTGTTTTTTTAATATCTCTAAACCTATCAAAGCTATATTCTTGAAATTTCATAGGTAAATACATATATATATTCACTCAATCGTGCCTAAAAATAGTGATGATTGGATGCATAATTTTCGCAAAATTTGAATAAATCCAAAATTTCAGAAATGGCTAATTATCTCCCAATCTTTCTGGTATCTTTTTATGGGTTCTACTGATGTTCTGTTACCTCATGTAATGACCTACATTCATGTGCAAATTTCAAGTTAGAATCCCTAACAGTTTTCAAGTTATGGCGCTGTAGTCTGAAAACTGTCGGGGGCCATATCTGAAAAACAAGGGTCAAGGTCAGATTGAAAATTCAGTGACGTCATACCTGTATCATGGGCTACAAATGTACTAAATTACAGATTCCTGCATGTTGTAGTTTTTGAGAAAAATGCGAACAATGTTTTTTACATTGTGCGATATTCAAGGTCAAGATCACATCGGGTCGTTTTATAAATAGCGCCAAATGAAAGACAATATTGTGCACACTATTGCTTCATTGTTTTGTAACTGTCAGTGCGTTAGTTTTTCAGAAAAAGGAAGCCGTATTTTCGATATTTGGATGCTTACCACTTCAAAGGTCAAGGTCAAGACCGTGTTCTGAGACAAGTGGTGACCTTGTGACATGATGTAGGTCACGTGACCTTATTTTTAGGCTGATCGCATTAGCCGTTCAAGATTTGACCACCAAACTTTGCACTCATATAAAGACGCTCCTGGAGGTCAAAGGTCAAATTTAAGGTCACATTCTTTTCGGTCATTAAAGTATTCATTAATATTCGGAGTATCAATACCGGGTTTTGAAATACATTAAAAGGGAGATAACTACTTTTTCTTGTTACGTAACAATTCAAAAATATAACTACAGCATGGCCATATGTAACACTTACCAACCATCAACTTTCTTTTAGATATGTTCTTTAGTTTTGGCTGTACACAGCCCACACGAAAAACAGCACCAGGGGAGAGAACTCGAAAACCGCTTCTTTGACCTACTTATTTTATTCGTTATTTTGTTGGGTGTATCTGCAAACTTTCACATTTTAAATTTCAGCTGCATCGACTTCTGCGTTTGGTCAATATTCGCAAAATGGTGTTTTTATCAAAAAAACCCATAGCTCAATAGGTCAAGGTCAAGGTCAAAATTGGATACTTGTACCAGAAAGTACAGCCTCGTATCTACAAAGGTGCCAAATATCTAAGCTGTATATCAAGCCGTTTAGCCGCTATTTCAAAAGTAGAATAATAATAATAATCCGTAGAATAACAAAAGGTCTTTCCATTTGTAATGGAAAGACCTAATTATATTACGTATTTCCAGGGATAAAGTATTAGTCCCAGGTATTTCCAATAATAGTATATCTAATAACAGTAAGCTCAATAATAGTACCTATGTCCAATAATATTATATCCAATAATACTAGATCGAGTAAGCGTATGTACAATAATAGTATGTCTAATAATGGTATGTTCCATGTTATGTCTAATTAGTTATTTGTGTGTGTGGGAAGGATTGGGTGAAGACATATTACTGTTTTGACATGACCCAATGTTGATGATATCTGAAAGATTGTCTAATAATAGATCCAAAACTCTATGTAAAGGAGCAGATCACACTCAACTTCAACAGCGCAATGTGTTTCAACTTTCAGTATTTTGTTTGACTAAGATAAGACAAATCTTTAAATAATGGAAGGGGTTCATCAACCTATTTGTAGAAATATCAGGTCATTTGCGTGTGCACCCTGTATCACAGGATTAGGGCCGTTTTCTCATGTTTAAAGCTCATTAGGGTGGTTTCGTACATCCGCATGTTCTTTAATTTACCATATAAAACAGAATTTATATAACTCCTGGGAAATATGAAATAGAAATGTCACCAAATTTTGTTAAAAAGACAGCAGTGGGTGGAGACTTAGGGTGGGAATGGGAAATGTTATTGGGGATCATCGCCAAATTATTTGGTGGTTGACGTTTTCCTGGGATTGATTTAGCTTGAATATTTGGGGACATCAAAAGCACAATCTACAGCATAAGGAGCACCCTTCTCCGCCCGAATGTTCAGTATGATATACCCACCGTTTCGTGGTTTGGAGCAGCCATGAATAAGCATGCATAAACGGTTCTGTTGCGGCAGATATCAATATTTTGCTTACTTTTATTCTGTTGTGAGGAGTCTGTATACTATTGTTAGAAAGTTTAGCCTGTTTAAATAAATAAATAAATAAATATTTTACTGTACTAGAATTTGACGCTAGGTCATGGCCAGTCATTTTCAAATGGCTTCTGATCCATCACCAGCTGCATATGTGGTTATACTTTAAAACCCCTAGCTGTGTTTGTTCTTCAGTCATTGTGTCCACAAGAAAAAAGAACAGACAGACAGGCAGACAGACGACGCCGATGGCAAAAATTGCTAGAGAGATAGTAAAAAAACATATATTAATTTTGTTAGTTGAGGCGGGCTAGACACATACTTGATGGTATTAATGGTAGATTTCACTGACAGTTTTCTTTTCTTTCTTGCTTTGCACTATAATTGCCTCCGGTGATCGGTGTTTCCGTGGTCCTGTATTTCGTATATGTATCTTTTCAGGCACACATCAACTTGGATTCCTTTGGGTCCAATTTCTCTCAATTTACCACCCCGTATGAGAGTTTCGCATTCAAAGGCTAGAATTCTCAAATTAGTAATACAAGTCAACTATGGTATAGCCGGTCAGTTTACATTAATCGCTAGCATAGAGGTAATTGTTTCGGAGGAAAGTGCTATACTCAAGATTGTTCTCTTGCCTGGATGTTATTTCAGTCTTTCATATAATGTATTTGCAATGAAACTAGAACTAATTCTAGTTACGCTACCGGTTGGGGCATAACACACGTCTAGACCCGAAATAGAAAAGTTCTAATAACTCACACGACAGTTTGACTAACGTCACAGGACCTACGAATTAGGGTTTCATATGAAAAAAGAGTGTCCAATTTCGAGGTTTATAGGTCACCTAATTAGGTCAAATTTTCATAAAAAGTAGGTCAGCTCAGAACTTGCTGGCAACAGTCACCTAATGCACGTTCATGTCAAAAATCAAGATTCTAATGTCAAAGGTTCGTAGGAATACGGGAGACGGTCGAGAGATGATATGGGGGCCCTCTACCTAGAAATACGGGAGACGGTCGAGAGATGACTTGGGGGCCCTCTATCTAGAAATAGTCTGAAATCCTCTTAAAATTTCGAGGTTTATAGGTCACCTAAGTAGATCAGCCCAGAACTTGCTGGTAACAGTCCCCTAATGCACGTTCACTCCAAAAATAAAGGTTCTAATGTCAACGGTTCTCCTTATTTTGCCGACGAAACGATTTGGATGGACTGACTCACTCACTCATTACCGGACAATTTGCAAATGAGAGCCTACTTCGTAGGAAAATGAAGGAATTGTTTTCGGTTATTGTCGGAATCGATCAAGATTATCCGAAACCGGACATAGTAGTTACTATAATCCTTAAAAATCCTGCGTTATTTTCCCACGTCTAAGATCACCTAAATTGATGAGAAATCGCTGCATGGCAGCCTCGTGGACTGACATTTTGCACCATGATTTATTTTTACAAGCATGACTACTACATAGATGCGGATGGAGTGAATTTTTTTTGCAGCTCATAAATTAGTTTTGATTTATGGAAGGGTATGAGATAATGCAATTTACAATACTTTCCTTCTCTCTTTGGCAATATTTTCTGGTTTACTAGAACGAAAGTTAAGGGTTTTTACACAGATAGACTAAAGTTGTATCGCTATGTCAGTTCATTTGAATCCGTTGGTCATTCTTTCTTTCAAAAAAGTTGCTTGGGTCAATTTCGTTAGCATGGGTACTTGGAAACTCAGTAACGACGACGAGGGATGCCTATAGACTGTCTAAATTAGTCACCTGCATGAATATTAACAATCTAATTGTTGACGTACATTGTTATTTATCTGTTTTATTCTTTTCTGTTTACAGGTAAAATCGTGCCTTTTCTGGAAAATTCGGCAGCAAATGCGTCCATCTTGACTATACTATTCATAAGCGTGGAACGATATTTCGCCATCTGCCATCCTCTCCGGTTCACCTCTAGATCCTTTAAGCAAAAGAACAAACAAATAATATTTGGTTTGTGGATGATAGCCCTGGCAGTGTCCTGTCCACTTTTGGTCATAAGCAATCACAAACTCTCTAGGTTTTACGATGGACGATTAGTACCTGTCTGCCGGTCAACTGTGCAAGAGGTATGGAAGCAAGCCTATGTGATTTCGATGCTGGGGATGTTTTACCTTTTCCCGGCCGTCTTGTTTGTGTTCCTGTATACGGCCGTGATAAAACGTCTCACGTTTGATTCTTCGGAATTGATTCTTTCTGGCAAGGACAGCCAAGCCTCAAGAAACACATTAAAGAACAGACGACAAGTCGTGCGTTTATTAATATTTTTAATATTCCTCTTCTTCGCCTGTGTCTTGCCATTGAGAATCGTCAGCATTTGGTTGATTTACGCCTCAAAGTCGCAGATGAGAAGTCTTGGAGTTGATGGTTACTTGTGGCTCACTCACCTGCCCCGCTGCCTCGTCTATATCAACAGCGCCGTGAACCCCATTGTGTATAATCTTGTATCAAAACGGTTCAGACTAGCCTTCTTCTCCGCTCTGGTGTGCAGAAGCAATAGTTGTGGCAGTGTTCGATCACATCGTGACTCCCGGACTTCAGGGGGAGCGGAGAAATTCAAGTTAATATCACAAAACTCGGTGAGTAGCAAGACCAACAGCGTTAAAAGTACGTCACAGAACCTGACAATGTTCACGACGTAATGTTTACACGTCGATGTCGCTTGAATATATGTGGCCAAAAGAGATCCTGATACTACTGGTGGTGGTTTAATCAAATGGGGATGAGGGTGACTTAATGAGTGATTCCAATAGGTATTGGTGTCAATAGACAAATCGATGTAGGTTTATTGTTTTGGTGGGAAATTTAAGTCGCACGACGTCGCGCATTACAGGATAGTTTTTCTGGGTATTTACTATACTCCTTCAGACGTACTCGATGCTCATCCATTAACATCAGACGAGTTATCTGCTTGAGCTGATCTGTCATCACAGCTCCCGAGCTAGCGTATCTAATTCCACATAAAGCCGGTGCTAAGGGCCGTGTGGCTACACCATAATCTCCACAAGAACAGCTGCAATATAAGCACGGCTGAGATACTAAGGTTACGTCAGAGAATCCACTGTATTCTCACGTCAGAGAATCCACCGTATTCTCGGGTCTGAATGTGAGGTGCCGAGGGAATCTTTCATGTAGTCATATGGTTGCTTTTTAGTCGACAGACTAGTTTTTTCCACCTCTTGCATATCGCTCCAATTTAGTCCCACTGATTCATGTGCTGTACAATGTTCGTGTTCAAATACAAGTGAATATGTTAAAATATGTTTTTCTTTCTAACCGGGGTATATGTAGACGACAATGGGTAATGGTATTGAAGTTCAATTATACAGTAATCAAGTGCCTGATTAGATGTTATTATCCGATATCGGTGGGATCGGGTAAGGATAGGTTTCAGAACTATAAACTACGCAGAGGCTAATGTGATAGTAGTTTGTAGATTCATGTGGTTACGGGCGTGGTTTTATCGTTGGTCCAGCAATGTATAATTGATTTTTGCAGCGTGAAATTCTTGTTCGAGTGGACGGTGGTAGAGTGCCTTGGTGTGAAGGGAACGATTAGCGCCTTGATCTGCCCCGGACAAAGGCTGCTCGAGCAACGTAACGGCATATACGGATTTTTCGGGAAATGCGACCGAACTTGACCATTTTGAGAGTTTTTAAGGAATCACCTAAGAAAAATGAAGCAAGCTTGGAGATGAATGTTCGAGTTACAATTTTCTAAAACATGGCAGTCATGTCCATTAAAATAATGTAAAATATACAGGTATAACTGCATTGGATGGCAGGAAATCGACCCATTATCTAGTCCTTGCCGAAGAAAATGATCTCTGGAGGGAACTCGTTACGTTAAATCTTCGGGCGGCTAGTCTGACGTGATGCCACAGTCACGGAAAGATAGACAAGGTCGAGTTTGATCAGCACCTCCTCACACAGTGTGGACCTGAAGATCGGCTCCATATACTGTGGTGTAATCACCTTGGCTGATGACCATGCAGTTATTCCTGTTAGACTCCCCCTGGACCTCCAGGTACTGCTCAATATCCAGGCTATATACTCAAGTATGGAACGATATACTTTAGGGAGACAAGGACAAAGACCATGACTCTAAACCAGTCTAATTATAATTAAGACCTCGAAATCAACCTATACAGCAAACTAGTTGAGGACGCTATAAAATACGAACATAAAGAAGCACAAAGAGAGGACCCAACATCTCGGAAAGCACCACCAGTAACTCCAGCTAGCAAGACGACTGCATACGCACTCATGAGCTCCGGACTACACGGTTTCAACGGGGTTAATCCAATGGTCTCGATCAACATGTGGAATACCTATGTTCTACCAAGACTACAAAACGGACTGGAATGTGTCGTCCTTAAACGTTCAGACATGGTACTACTGGAAAATCATTATAGACAGTTACTGAGGCAAATCCAACACCTTCCAGAGAGAACAGCAATCGAGGGACTATACATACTACTAGGAGCCATGCCTATCGAGGCTGAACTCCGCATACGTAAACTGAACCTACCAGGTAACATCATCAGGCAGACAATGTAGAAAGAAATCTAGCTCTTAGACAATTGGCTCTTAGGGGCCGTTCCCATTTAACGTTCGTGTTTCCATGGTTTAAACCATTTCGTTTAAACCATGCCACGAACGATGGGTGTATCGTTGGTTCGTTTTTTCAAAAAAACCATTGAAAAAACGAACGAAGAAAAAACCATAGCGTTCGTTCGATGGTTTTCTGTAGAGTTTCTAGGGCTGTGACTCACTGGAGAAAAAACGACCGAAAGTAGTTCCGCCTGAGTGACGTCACACTAAGACACGCCCACACATTGCTTGAATGATGGTAGCTCATACGTGTTGGCCGCTAAACCGTCGATAACAGGCCTACCGGTATATACCCGGCGCCGTATTAAACTGACCAGGGTGTGTGTGTGCATTCCGACGACGATTTATAAATATAATCTATCATGGACTATTCAATGTTGTAATCCCAACACTGAGACTGCTGATTTAACGACGAGAAGCCGTACACATGATCATTCTGTTCAAAATATTTCAACATAACCACAAGTGAGAACCCATATAGAGTTTCAGTCTGTTCCGATAACTGGTTTATATAGTTTGTCTTATTTTCTCAAATACATGTATGCTGTCGGCATCAAACAAACAAGATATATAATGTTAATATTATTTCTTGTATTGTTGAATGATTGATATTATTTGTATTTAAATTCATTTAAAAAAATAGGCTTGTTCAAGTATTATAGATTGACCCTATCTTGCAGCGATTTGTGAAGAATTGAATGCCTATTTTCGATGTCAACACAATTTAGTGTTATTCTTAAAATAAACATTTTCATTTTAAAGTTATTAATCATTTGAAATGCCATCAGGCCATGTATTTTGCGATATATACTGAAATTCAAATAAGCGCGGCTTGATTTTTACAGCAAAATTTGTCTATCTGGCCTATGCATGTAACGGCTCACATGGCTCAGTGAAACGAAACATCGCCGAGCTCGGGCGCTAGTTGGTTAAACTGAGATACATGTATGACATATGCCTTCACTCTAGAGAAGACCCTGCATGGGAAGTGATGAAGTGTACGAGATTCTGCAAGTCTAGAATATAATTACATATGCTGTTCTGAAAGTATATCAGAATGGGAGAAAATATTTATTGATAAATAAGCTTGACTTGATGCTTCGTTAGAGATTCCCCCGTTATTCAGACAAATGATGACATTGAAGACCACAGCATGGACTGGTAATTAGATTGAAATTGTAGTTTAAGGGCGGCTTCCCATACGGATTCCGCGGCCCATCAACTCAATGTTTTATTTACATTTCACGGTACATTTCTTAGTTCATTTAAGATCTTTTGCAGCGCTAAATATTAAAATAAATAATTAAATAATAAATAACAACGAGAGAGCAGAGGGAGATATAAATAGAAGTAAGGAAGAATCGGCTAATTCACTCGAAACCGCAGAATTTTAAAATGAACGCTCGATTTAAGTTTTTGAGCACTCCATGTCAGCGTCCTCATGGACAAAGCAGTACCGTTGATAGTAAAACGTGTGTGACCGTAGGTCCAAAAATTCATTGCGCCCTGAATTACTTTAATTATTTGGTTAATTTGCTGGACACAGGAAATCAGCAACAAATAATACAAGGTCAGCATATTATTAAGGCACGCCTGCTAACAATGTTGTTTGAGTTTTTCCTTTCAAAGAAATTAACCCCTCCGACCCCTCACTTCGCTGTTTTCTTAAGTCGACGGTTTTTCACAGACCGACTATGGTGTGACGTGTGAATCATCAACACCTCCAATTTCGGTTGTCAAGCAGTCTTATAATCTCTTTCTTTGAAACTTATAAACTTGTTTTGATATCTTTGGCAGAGAATTCGTCTACGGGAAGTTCATATCGAGCTAATTTGGGAACAATCGGGCCTAACCGAGAAGAAAATAAATACAATAATACACTGTAAATTTGGTGTTTAGATCCTAAACATAAATCTAAACACAAATTTTGTCCATAGTTTTTGACACGTTTAAATTCCAACATGTTTAGAAATATTGTGCTTAGACCTTAAACACATAGCTAAACATGTTTAGAAAGTTTGTATTTAGAGCCTAAACACAAGCTAAACATGTTTAGTAATATTGTGTTTAGACCCTAAACACAATGCTAACATGTTTAGGATTATTGTGTTTAGATCCTAAACACAAAGCTAAACATGTTTAGGAATATTGTGTTTAGACCATAAACACAAAGCTAAACACGTTTAGAAATATTGTGCTTAGAGCCTAAACACATAGCTAAACATGTTTAGGAAGATTGTGATTAGACCCTAATCACAAAGCTGAACATGTTTAGGAATATTGTGTTTAGAATCTAGACACAAAGCTAAACATAACCCTAAACAGAAAACTAGACACAAAATTTGTCCGCTTTTTTAACATGTTTAAATGCACACATGTTTAAATTCATTACATGTCATGGATTTAAACACAAATTTTGTGTCCTGTCTGTGAACATGTTTCAGTACAAAAATATTCTCCCTGCTGGTTTGCTGTGTAATATACTCGGACTCAAGAATTGTATGTCGGAAGTGAACTGGCCTTCATTCTGATGTCAACGGTGGTATATTCCCAATATGTCTTTCGATGCCTGCTGATATGTGATATCCAAACACCATAGAATTCAGATGATGAACATCCAGGAACAGCAAAACACAAATTGATAGAAAGAAAATAGTTGCAATCTGATGAATTCACAATTTTGCATGGACTACAAGTTGTAAGATATAGGTGTTGTTGCTTATTCCTAGATATTCACAATCCTCATTGAAAAAATCTAACAATAAATGAAAGGAATAATAGTAAAGTTCTCAGTTAGTTGAATTTTATTGTCAATTAGTGCACTGCTACCATGATCATCACACCCGCGCCACTCATATTGGAATTTCGTGAAATGAACTTTCATCGTAACAAGAACGGAAGCTCAAGTGTTCCCAAGATATGCCCATGAACAAACATAGTGAGCTAGCAATGTGGTTACTCCTCAGATGGAAAAAGTGGCCACACAATAGGAAAAGGTATGTCCTTTCTGCGGTGTCAGAATGCCCCCAAAATCATGGAATGCACATGGGCAAAAATTATGTACATTCAAAGTACTGAATAAATCTATATAAACACTGTACCTTCATTCAAGAATTGTATTGGGTTCCAAGTTCTATAAGGAAAGTTCCAATCGATTTCAGATGTATGTTGTAGCCAAAATTTCAACAAAAGTTAAACTTTTAAACATTTAAACATTTAAACTTAGGAGCAAGAGCTGCATGGCACCCGTCATTTCACTTCCAGCTGATATTTCCAACACTGAAACTGTTGTTGCCAGTTCAGACATCTGTGAGGGTGATTAATATCAACGACTATGGCTCCTCAGGCTCTTCGTATTGAAGTCCCACTTGACTCTTTCACACCCTACTGAATCAACAAGTATGATTATAGGTGAAAACCGCCGGTCACGTGTCAAATTACAGTCAATGGTAGGTTTTCCAGTGCTTTCGTTATCAAGCGTGGGCATGTGTCTGACCAGACGACAGTGACCACAGCCGAAAATGAACGATTTTCAGCATATCGATGACAGGTATGGTTACTGGTGTCCAGTCATATTTTGAAGGAGAAATATCGTACTATATTGTCACCAAACGTAGGGTTATTACTATTTCAAGTTAACAAAAATTTTTAACATTTTTGCGGCGAGAGGTGTTTTTAGTTGTTGGTAGACAGTCCATTGTAGGTATTAGCATCGAATTATAGTGTGAGGAAATGAGCACAAAATGAACACGTGGGAACTTACTACCTGCCTCATGTACCTCTGACTCATTCATCTCTCGATTCCTTCCACTTGTGTGTGTTTAAGAGGAATATGAACCATTAATAGTATATTCTCTGTCTGTCTGATATTACGACAGTCCATTGTATCATCATCGGACCGATCGACAGTCCATTGTAGGTCAACATGCACTTGTGAATGATGCACATCGTCTGATCTAATGATTCGCCAAATGGACTGTTGCCAAGACAAATGGTAGCTACAATGGACTGTCGACATATCTGATATATAATCACATGTTGCCTCATTATAACCTATAATCACACTTGTCGATTCAGTAGGGTGTTTCAGCTGTGAAATAACAGAGAATCAACGGTTAATGAAAATCCCCAAAGATTCATAATTGTGATTCGACCCCAGGATGTGAATGGGTATGAATGGTGGCCAGACGGTCATAAAAAAGCCATTCCAACTGACTTGTAGTGACCCCTCCCCTCCCCCCCACACCAAACACATGAGCATTTTGGGATAGAACCAAATTTCAGAAAACTCTGATACCAGTAAGTTTTTTTTTTATTTATGATCCAGACAGACCCCAATATCAGTGTAGTTCTTTCCGGCCTCTCAGTCTGTTATCCTGACACAGGAACCCCAGCCTTTGATCTATCCTCTTAAAACTAAGTCCAAATTAGCAAGCAACAAGTTACAATTTTCAAGCTGACCCGGCCCAGGAGTCAAAATATTAAAACTAATTTAACAATCACATGAGACAGCAGATCAAAAAGTGTACCCGTCACCTTTGAGAATTACCTGAAGAAGCGGTCGTTGAAATTGTCGAGTACATGTAATTCACAATTAACGACAAAGCAGCTATATGTTTAATACCAATAAATTAATGACACCTTGTTTCCATGCATTAATTTGTAGCTGTTTGAATGAATTTTGTCAAAGATATATTTTGAACACCAAAATAAAAATAAAATAAATTATTGGCTACCCGTCACTGGAGACAGGTATTTTATTTGTCTACCCGTCTTTTTATAAAATTACCAGGGGAGGCAGACATGTGGAAATTTCAACTCCTGCAGCCCGAGATTGAACCCAAAACACATGGCTTGTAGGGCAGATGTTCTTATTCATTAGGCCATCACAATTCAGGGGTCGAAATTTACAGGCTGTCTACCTGTCCCGGACAGGTAATTTTTGAAAGACAGGTACAGAAATAAAATACCTGTCTCTAGACTCCAGTGACAGGTTGCCAATAAATTTGTTTTGATGTTCAAAATATATCTTTGACAAAATCCATTCAAACAGCTGCTACTTGGTACATGGAAACAATGTGTCATTAATTTATTGTTAGCTTGCAACATGTAGCTTTGTCATTAATCTTGAAATACATGTACTTGACAATTTCAATGATAGCATGTTCAGGTAATTCTTAAAGGTGACAGGTAAAGTTTTTAGTCACCTGTCTCTTGTGACAGGTAAATTATTTTGAATATTTCGACCCCTGCAATTTACCAGATTTAAAGTTAACAAGAATACAGTAATCCTACAAGGGTAACACACCGGTTCTTGTCGAATCACCGAAGTTAAGCATTGTTAAGCTCGGTCAATACTTGGACAGGAGACCGGGTGCTGTACTGGCTGGACTGATCAGTGTCCAGGGTAATAATAGGAACTGTGAGCACTCTCGTGTTATGGTACATGTAGGCACCGTCGTGATAGGACTGAAACAAGGTTGAAAACGATGCTAAACCCTACTACTCACTCACCCACTCCTACAAGGGTACCTAATTTAAATTACACTATAAGGCAATCACAGATTTTCTCAACTGGTGAAATGGCATATGAAATGCGCTCAATGATCCAGAGAAATGCTTCTCAACAGAGAATAGATGAAGTGACCTTTTCTATAGAAATGATTTAGGTCATACATGTAGTACTGCAGGGGACGAAACTGAATGTCTGCTATCTTCTGATGAGCTCTTTTCTGCCCACAATTAGGCTTTTATCTTTAAATTTGGTACCAATTCATACTATGCAATGCATACTTGGAAGTGATTATCTGTTTTTCTTGACATTGAAAGAAAAAGCATGGTTTGACAATCAACAACTTTCCCAGGTGGAGTTAAGAGTTTCATGGTTCTTTACAGCTGCATGGGCAAGCTATACAAAGAACTGTAAGGCAAGCAAAGCCAGTATTTTTAACTCCAAATGAATAAGCTTCTTTGGGGCTCTAAAGTTAAAAATCAAACAAAAGAAGTGGAGATTTCTCATCAACAGTACTTACATCCTTTCTGCAAATTAGATCTGTAGTGTTGCAGGAACTCTTTGCATACTTCACACCATCTTCTGTTCGAGTGAGGTGTTCCAGTACATCGTAACTTTTGATTCTGGCATCTTCTTCCTATTAAAATATTAATATATTATATAAATAGGCATACATGTAATTGTATAACTCATATTACCAGTATTGTTTGATTACAATCATGTGAATGTACTTATTCAAGGGAGTACAGGGCTCTCAAGGAGAGGCGAGCGATCACTCGCGCGTGCCTCCTGCTCGCCTGAAATAAGAAAATGGCGAGTGGTTCACCACTCACCTGTTTTCGTCGGTCAGAATAAAATTTAATGACATCTTCAGCTGTTGCTGTCAAGTTCTTGGCTTCCAAGATATCTTGTTGTTCATCATTGGCACATTTCAAAGGTCAGAATAAAATGTAATGACTTCTTCAGCTGTCGTAAAATTCTTGGTTTCGAAAAGATCTTGTTGTTCAGCAATTTCGGAAGGCTTCCCGCCATTTTTGCTTCATGTGTTTGTGCAAAAAGTATAACCCGGTGTCGGAACGAAATTACAGGTAGACTGGTTGCCTCCCTTGTATTTCCATACAGACAAGTTTTGAGCCGTGGGTTATGATTTCCGCAAATAAAAAATCCGTCAAACACCACGGCTCAAACCACCGTTTCCAATTTTGTTTAACATTATATCACTGCGTTTTAAACATTAGTTTTCGATTTTGATTTACTCTCGATGTTACGCGGACTTGACTTTCGTCCCACTATCAAGTCCATGCTTTTCATTGATCTCATGCAATTCCGGTGCCAAGCACGCGTGCGTTTTCGTTCCTGACAATTTTGTCACTGTTAGCAAGATGTTAGCGGAAAATTGCACGATGTTGAATCCGAAGGGAAAGCCGATAGAACTATCAACGTACCTAAAATGGGGAGAGAAACTTACATCAGTGTTCCGAATTAAAGAAGACTACAACACCGTTCTGAACCGCGCATATGTGACCCACATATTCTGTAATGTACTTGTGGAAGTAATTTCAGCATTTCACTCGCCTCAGGAATTTCTCCGGCGAGTGATAAAAGCACTCACCTCACTCGCCTAAGCTTAAATTCAGGCGAGTGACGAATCACTCGCCTTCATTTTGCTCCTTGAGAGCCCTGGAGTATGAAACACCATTACTGTACTCGATGGATTATTAATATATGTAATTCAAGCTTTCCAAATATATATGGCATAAAACTGTGAATACAGAAATGTCCAAAAAGGGTTGTCACTTTCACTGACCCAGAACGCATCCTTCGTGATTATATCTCCCATACATTTATAAAGAACAGAGATGATAGACCTATACTTGTTTACACATGCATTTTAAGTTTTGATAAATCATATGAAATATTTTCACAAAATACATGTACCAGTACTCTAACACTAATTGAAGTGGGATTTAAAAGTTGCCAACAAGAGGCAAGAGATGCACTTGAATGGCTGTTGGTAAATTTGAGTAAGAATTTGGTCCCCCAAGCCCCCACCCCCCCCTGATTATGTTTGAATCCCCAATGCTCTGACGTCCCCCCCCCCCCCACTCCCAACTGAGTTATTACTTTGTGCATCGCCAACTCAGGAATTCATATATATTTACAAACCTTCAACAGAAGCCTGTGGCAGATGGAAAGCATTTTTCAGTTTGATGGCCACCTCCAGTGGAGAGCACTGATCTGTCATATCAACATAGAGACACCCCATAGTCTATCCACAGGTACAGAGGAGTCTTCCAGTCAAAATCCTGAAAATAGTTTCATGCAGGCAGTTTTTACTATAGTCATAGTGAGTTGTTTGTCATTGATTGACTGAGCGAACAATGCATTCTGACCCCCTCGGCCTACACTGCAACTTTGTAAGACTTTTAGCAGAATGTGACCAAGGTCCACAGTGTCCTTATTCCTATGAAGTAGGCTCTCATTTGCAAATTGTCCGGTAATGAGTGAATCAGTTCATCCGAATTCTTTCGTCGGCAAAATAAAGAGAACCGTTGACATTAGAACCTTGATTTTTGGCATGAAGGTGCATTAGGGGACTGTTACCAGCAAGTTCTGAGCTGACCTACTTTTGATGAAAATCACTGCTGATTCTGACTTGGGCAGTGCCCATCTTAATATAGGCAGGATTCAACTTGGGGGGGGGGGTGTCCAAGAGTTCATTTCGCGTCAGGGTCCTATAATGCCTACCCTATTTTGTAGGTCCTGTGACATTCATTAATAGTCACACTGCCATGTAAAAAAATGAACAGAGCAAATTGAAAAAGTAAACTAAACTATTTCAAACTCGGCTGTTAGAACTACTCCTCCACTATAAGAAAGTTCATCGACGTTTCTTACCGTAGTTCCTGTTATAAAACTACCGTTATTTATCTCCAGTACAGAAAAGCATAGCTACGGGTGATAACTCAATGCGTGAAAAGCATAAACTACACGTGTAGGCCTACGGAGGGGGGGGGGGGGGGGAGAAAGTGTATGGTACAGGGAAGTCGAACAGCCAAGTGTACCGGTCACCACCATGGCTTGTCTGTTCTTGGGTGTCTTCGTCGATATTGCTGATGTTGTTAATAAAAATATAAATATATTTTTTTCCGGAATATAATTATTTCCCACAATGACAGCGCTCACATTTGGACCATTACATGATGCCGAATGAACAATACATTTATGAATGACAATGAAGCGAAGACTACGGTGAAATAAAAAATCCCCCCCCCCCCTTCCCTCACCACCTCAACTGATGGTCAATTCCACGTAAAATTAAACCAAAGTGGCAATTTTTGAATTGGATATTTTTCCTACGAAGTAGGCTACAGATCGCAAATTGTCCGGTATATGAGTGAGTGAGTCAGTCCATCCGAATCCTTTCGTCGGCAAAATAAGGAGAACTGTTGACATTAGAACCTTGATTTTTGGCATGAACGTGCATTAGGGCATTGTTACCAGCAAGTTCTGATCTGAAATAATTCTGATTAAAATTAGATTTATAATGAACACTTCAGTATATTGTTATAGATGCATACCATCCATGTGGCCTTTAACAGTATCATGTTCCTTTTATGACCATGAAGCCATGGGACCTCCTTATCAGTGGATTTAAAAGTCATTAAGGCTTGTCCTTGGAACAAACACAGTCAGAGAGAGGCTCCATCCCAGCCTTGTGGTTTTTAACAGTGATTTATATCCAAGCCCACTGAGATAAGGCCGGTTTCTACCCTGCTGCTTGTCACATCAAATTACAGTGGTCGGTGTCCTATATAGCAGATACTATAATATAGTATTGCATGCCTGTCCACTACCCTGGAACATTTCCTAGCTTAGACATTAAACAGCCCGATAAACTTGCCATCAAATGGGATAAGGCTGGGAGTACAAGAATGTGCGGTGTATTTTCTGTGGACTGTGTAGGCTGTACAGTCTGAATGAAGACAGCCTAGCAGAATTAGTTAAAGCTAGGTGGTTTAACGTTTATCAATGAAGAAAATCATCGATCAACCGCCATAGAATATAATGTGAAACAAGAAAACCGAAATAGTACATTCATCAGATTGCCAATGCCCAAAATGTGTTGTCTCATATATCTAGATAACAACGTGATGTAGAGACGCTATTTATTCGTCTTTGTACCGGTTATGCCCAGGAGAATGACATAGAATCATTATTATCTTGTGCATAGAAGGTGTTGGTCTTGAGTTGAATTACCGTAAACTACATAAATGCTACCTTTCTACTATATTACTATATATAAAAATTTGTTGTATTGTTGGGAAAATAATGTGATTCAAAAAGTTGTTTTGATCCTGTACAAGGGCACTGAAAACCATTAAAGAGATGTAAATGTATTTTCACACGTAAAGCTTGAAATCTACTGAACCTATATTATTCAATCTGTTTCCTTTAATTAAAAAATTGTAAAATTCAATCGGCGAGTGTTATTTATTTTGGAATGAAGGCGCATTAGGAGACTGTTACCAACAAGTTCTGAGCTGACCTACTTTTGATGAAAATTTCTGGTGATTTTTGATGAAAATCACTGGCGATTCTGACTTGGACGGTGCCCATCTTAATATAGGCAGGATTTCAACTGGGGGTGGGGATTTCCAAGAGTTCAGTTCGCATTCGAGTACTAATGCCTACTGTACTTCGTAGGTCCTGTGACGTTAGTCACACTGCCATGTATGATAAACTATATACATATATGTAGTATATACTCCGTGCTTTCAGAAACAAGTCAGGAAATATGCATTCAATCGACCATGGGCCAGGTGGCGCCACCTACATCCACTGAAATAATTTAACCTGATAAGGATTTTTTACTTTATAACTGTTTTTTTTTGTGGAGATTTGTAAATAATTGCATTTAATCTTAGGTTGTTTGCATTATTTGGTTAAACGCTGCCACCTCTTGCTCTGATATTTGTCATCAGAACAGCCAATGGATATTTTCATCAAATTATCTGTCCAATAATAAACGTTACTATCGTGTTGTAGTGCCCGTGACAATATTCTACTAATTTTTAATGTGCTGATAAACCAAAGGCCCATAAAATAACATGAATCCCTTTTCTTCTATTAGTGCTCGAGTACCAACTATATTATCCAGATTTAATTTTAGCAGTTACTAATTAACCAAGCTAATTAGCGTGACGGGCGCTACAGATTTCATCGTGACGGGCGCTACAGCCTCTGATGTAGTGCCCGTCACATTTAGTACATGAGGCCCTAGCATTCAGCTGAACCAGTTGCACTCAAAATTGCAACATTGTTTATCAGGCATGAAGCCACACAGCAGGTGGCTTGTGTCATGAGTGATGCATGCCTGACTAGACATAGAGATATTAATATTATTGGCCCATATATAATTGTCATCAGTGATTTCGTCTTTTCCTGGTTGCGAGCTTTATACCGGCCATTTCATCTTTGAATTTTGATGCAGTCACAGCTCATTTTGATGATTGGTTTTCACTTTTACCAATATACATGTACACTCAAGCTTTTGGTCACATGTTAGCTCATTATCATATGATGTTGAAGTGAAATATTTTCACACAGTCAGAACTAATTTCTTAATTCTTTCAACGATGTTGTGAAGGTGTGCATCAAACTCTTTCTGCCGACTACCTCAAGAGTAAACTGTGCAATTCAGTGCTTCCAACAGAACACAGGTGCCACCATCTTTAGGTTAATGCATTATGACCCTCCTCAGCATAAGTTCTAACCTTCTAACTGGATTTCTTTTATCAGGATTTTTCAAAGAAAATTAATGTTGGTAAGAAAGGTGTGTCATCTGCCATATCACCTGAAACAACATGTCGAGAAGGTCATTTTTGTTGCTTGATGAAATAACACATGAAATCAATTGAAATGTTGGCATAATGTGTCTTATTCTTGGTGAATATTTTAGAGAATACTGAAATAAACAATTGGACACTTAACTGTCAATTTGTCATTGTTTTATTATAGGATTTATAGGACCTAGCCCATTCTGTTTCAGAGACTGTAGCGCCTGTCACAAAATATGTAGCGCCCGTCACACTGGGATTTTCAAATTCATGTTAGCAGATAATAAGAGATGGAGCAAACTGTTCTTAACCAAGAATCAGTATTCAGTACCTTAATACTATGCCATACTGATAAGAAGCTAAAATCATTTGAGAAATCACAGGGATTTGGGAGTTTCCAGGGCTTTATATTACCGTAATTTGGGCACCCTCTGTATTTTTGCCGAGCGAAGCGAGGCGAAAAGTTTTTTAGACCGGGGGTCCGGGGGCCGCCGGAGCCCCCAGATGCCCGGAGATTGATTCTAAGCGATTTTGGACCCTTTTGAAGGTATACTTTATGTCCAACTATTCCTCATTTCTAACTAAAATTTTGAAGTATAAAACCAAGTTGCAATCAACATCTTCAGTCCATGTCTGGAAATAGGTGCCCGTCATATTGACCACCCTTTTTGGTATAATCATGGATTAACCTTTGGCCTATATAGTAAGAGTAAACTGAACCGTACCACTTTATTCACAGGGGTGATTTCAAATTTGACTGGTGCCTATTTCCAGGCTTGCAACCATTCATGATGATAATTTCTATCTATGATTCAACATATAAAACCAAAAACTATTTGACATGGTTAACTTGCAATTAAAACTTTTTTTCACTAGTACTGTACCGTAATGTTTTTGTGTTTTGTTTTTATTTTCAATCAGCTTTGTTGTTCATAAATTGTACTTTAATTGCAGTTAGTACAATACAATTCATCATTATAACCACCAAAGCTATTGACTTACTTTGAATGTTTGGATCGCGACAGTTTCACTTTCTGATGGCGTAACAACGGCACGTGGAGCAAAGAAATGTCTGATTCCAAACTGAAGTTTGTCACAGTCTCAGTTGGTGCCGACACATTCCCGTCATCTCGTTTTGTAGTATACGTCGAGCTAGATTTGTTATGGGACTTCCCAGTACCCTTGGGCGGCCGCGACGCCCAGACATTGCTCAATAACTGAGTTTCAACGACCAAAACACAAACTAAAACTTAACTCGTCAAGTTATGCCGCCAGTGGTATATTCAATTCTTTGGTATATGTCACAGTGCACGTGAAGGGAGAGAACTCTTTCACAGATTTTCGTCTGCAAGTCGGGAGAAAATACATCTCGACAGTGAAGATTTTTTTTCAAATAGCGATAAATACACCGGATTTCATTCCGGACAGAGTTTATTATATTTATGAAGTAGCAGATATATATACTCGCGCAATCTTAACATATAAATGTTCGCCAGGTGAACCAAATATACTTTTGAATTATGATGGAGTGAAGAAAGCACATGGGCCAAAACAGACCTGCGATGATCACGTGGCCTATTTTGACCAATCACATTTCCTAAACGTATGGGGTCAAATGCACTGGGAATTCCCCCAGGATAATTTCGCGTCAACACAAGACACAGAAACAATGCACTTTGAAGAAGTTTTAAATCCAATCTCGGAAAATCATTTGATACGTACGACAACTGCTTTCTGTTTATGTTCAATTTTATTTTTTTTAATTTGGGGGCGCTAATTTGGGGGCAGCTAATTTGGGCACGACGTTTACCGTCGTGAAAAGCATGTAATATAAAGCCCTGGTTTCCATACTAACCGCACAAATGGAGGGAAATGCCTGTAGCGCCCGTCACGTTATGCAAATTGTCTGTGATTTTGATTGGTTGATCACATTCTTTCAAATTTTTTATATTACTTTACACTCATACATGATCTTTAACTGTTTGAAGAATTTTAGTTATATTGGAGTAGTAGTGTGGAAATCTGGCTGGTTACAATACCAGGAATATACTCTGAATGTAGTGCCCGTCACAATGGAATTGACCTGATGTTGGTAATGAAAATATAAATATTTTTTTCTTTTCTGGAATATAATTATTTCCCAAATTTAAATACAACACAATGACACTAGCCACAGTGCCCACATTTGGACCATTACATGCCGAATGAACAATACATTTATGAATGACAATGAAGCAAAGACTACGGGGAAATAAAAATACTCCCTCCCCCCCGCTTCCCTCACCACCCCAACATGTCATTCCATGAATTGATGCGGCACCATGATACAGATCAATGCATCAAGACAACTCCCTAACCCAGAAACTCTGGCTGTGATAGGTAAATTTAGGGTGAGGGGTCAGCAACAATAATAAAAAAAAAAAAAAAATAGACCCCTTAGCCGATGTTTTCGGGCTAGACAACTCCCCCGACCCCCTCTCAATCGTAATAAAAAAAACAGGTTCGCCAAATTTACTTGAAAAATAGCTATTCGTTTTGCCTTCGAAGCTCGAAGCTTGTAGAGGCCTACTTGGTCGCGAGCAAAATGACATGATGACGAAACATGTCGACATTTTATCCAACAAAAACTATATTACGGTACCGATTCCCTAATACGCAACATCGGCCCCACATCAAATTCAACGGCTAATAAAATGAATGATACCGTACAGGCAAGAAACTGTACATCTCTGTCATAAATAACATGGATGAGACAAGATTCTTACCTTGCTGTTCAACATCCAATCTAGCCCCAGAACTCACTTTAGCTGCGAAAACTGACTCGTTCCGCCAATACGGAAATAGCCGAACGTGAGATTGTTCAACATCCACTTCAACCTGTAACCATCTCGGTCATCTATACGCGGTAAGACTGACTATGCAAATTTGTCACGCCATGTAAACATAATATTACGTTTAGGTTTGTGTGTTTGAATTAAACACATGAAATATGCGTTTAGTAATGTGTTGAAGATAGGAGACAAATTGTGTTTAAATGCTAAACATGTCATGCTTTGTGCTAATATTGTGTTTAGGATTGTGTTCTGAATTAAACGCCTAAAATGTTCGCGTTTAGGAATGTGTTTAGGAATGTGTCAAGATCCATGAAATGTGTTTAAATGCTAAACATGTCATATACTTATGTGTTGCGGAATGTGTTTATATTCACAACGTGTTTAATTTGTGATGTGTCAAAATAAAAATGTGTGTCGATTTTCAACACTTTCCTGAACACATTTAGACCTAAACGTGTCATGATGGTGTTTAAATCCTATACGCCACATTTACAGTGTAACCCCATGCTTTATATAAATCAACATAAAGGTGAGAAACGGACTTTGGGTGAATCGAGAAATAAACGGTTTACCGCCAAACAAAATACATCAGCATATTCTACAAGTATCACTTTATATATTCCCGTCGGCAAATTAGTAAATTTGTGCAATTTTTTACCTTTGCCGGGCGATTCAAAATCAAACGTTAGTGTCCATTCATCTAGGAACACTTAGATTATGGCGGGCTTCGTTCTCAGTTCTGATTGGTCAGTCGAGACAGCTGTTCAGTGCGTGACCTCTTTTGCCGGAGGCGTGTCTCGACTGACCAATCAGAATTGAGAACGAAGCCCGCCATAATCTAACTGTTGAATAATCTTTCAACGTGCGTTTCGTCTGGGGTTGGTAAAATTTAGGATCTATGTATGGAATCGGACGCGAATGTTATAAATTTAGACGATGTCACATTTTAATGTAATTCTGTTAACATAACCTTTACCCAAGATTGATTAGAGAGCACCAAAGAAGTGAAGTTTATCCATTCCCTCAAACAGTATTGATGATTGGGATTGAAAATTTCAATTGAATATAATTCTTCAATTTGTTGTTAAGATTTTCTTTATCGCAAGGGCGGATCCAGCCAAAAATCATAGGGGGGGTCGACTATCACAGCCCAACAGGCCAGGGTCCAGGGGCCGCCTAGGCCCCGTAAGCTCCGGGGTCCTACATCGCCGGAGATGCGTTATGAGCGTTTTCCCGGAAATAAAACTGATCATAATGTGTGCAGATTTATGGTTCTATTTTCACGATTTTCCCGCAATTATATGCACGCATCGATATTGAAAAAATCGCACCTCATGCCTGCATCCATTTGACTTTCTAGTTATATTTAAAACATATAAAACGATGGCATTTAGTTCATGGAAGGGAAACCAAGATGCCTACCGATACGGTTCATTCACAAAAAGATAAAACAAGGAAATCCTCATAGCCCAACAGGCGAGGGTCCAGGGGCCGCCTAGGCCCCGGAAGCTCTGAATTTCTAGATTTTCGGAGATGCGTTCTAAGCATTTTCCAGGAAATAAATTTGAACATAATGTATGTAGATTTATGGTTCTATTTTCACGTTTGTTTCTCATTTATAAGCACGCATCGATATTGAAAAAATCATACTTCATGGCTGAATCCATTTGACTTTCTAGTTATATTCAACAGATAAAAAAACGATGACTTTTACATCATGGAACATTAGAACCAATATGATAACGATTCATTTACACAAAGCTAAAATAAGCGGTCCTCACAGCCTGACAGTCGAGGGTCCAGGGGCCGCCTAGGCCCCGGGAGCTCCGGGGTTCCAGGTTGCGGGAGATGCGTTTTACGCGTTTTCCCGGAAATAAATCTGAACACAATGTAGGTAGATTTATTGTCCTATTTTCACCTTTGTTTCGCATAAACACGCATCGATATTGAAGAATATGCCTGACACCATTTGACTTCCTGGTTTAACACAAACAAAACAGGCCTATAACACACCACTACACGTGGTGCGCTCGCGGCGATAATATCTGATTTTAGATACATATTGAAACTCCAACTTAAATAGTACACTCACAAACTACATGAATAGATGATGGTCTGTTTAATACACATATAGATACTCTAATTACATAATCCACATTCATTTAATTTACATATCATTTCAAGACACTATTTCTACGTGGAATCCCAGGGTTGGCTGATCCTTGCAAAAAAAAAAAAAATTTTAGGTTTCATGGGGGGGGTCCGGACCCCCCTGACCCCCCCGTAGATCCGCCCTTGTATCGGATACATATACACATATGAACAGGTGTCCCGCGACCCGCATCCTTGCCTTATACAGATGCAACTGTCATTATATATTAACGTCAGAATGAATAAACCTAGAGGCTCTGTACATATTGGGAAGGGGAGGAGGTGCGGATTGTTCTTAAAATTAATAAATTCTATGATTCCCTTAGCTCATTACTTTCGTGGTATACCGTAGGGGAAGGAAAGGCATAGGCCGCTGCATTATATTAACTTGCCACCCCCTCCCCTTGCCTTCCCCATCGTAATTCAGGAAAGATATAGACCATCCGTAATCAATATTGACAAACGATGCATCAGTGTTTGTATGTATAAGAGCACGTGATAAGGATGTCAATGAATCATTAAAGCTGTACAAGGCGATGTTAATTCTCAGTTCCGTATTTTTTTATGACCTATCCCTAAAGTTATATAAACGGTACCAATCAGTACCAATGATAAGCATATGTGGTTAGATTTGAGAGATAGAAAAATAACATTTGCAGAAAAAACGCGAAGAATCTGAAACCAGATCATCTACCGGTACTTTGACAATGAAAGAACATATAGTTCGCTTTGAAAATAAAACCCTGGAACAGAGACAGCAACAATATGTTGTATCATCCAGAAGACAATCCAGTGACAATCTCATAGTCCTGCTTTGAGAGCCTACGAGAAGGACGGTTCAACGTACGGTCCCTGTTGCAACCCCTTCGGATTCTCTTTATAATACTAGGGATGAAATGACCCGCTACGCGGGGATGTAGCTCACAGTGTAAAGCATATTCACGAATATCGTTCACATGTTCACCGGTTTGGTGGCTATATTTTATCATACTGATACAACAGGAAGCAGATTAAAGGATAAAATGTTCAATAAATTATAGTCTTTATGTGTGCAAATGCATCTGCAGTTTCAAATGACTTTCGGCGCCACACACAAATAACTTCTCCGTTGAGATGAACCCTTGTTTACACACTCCCCCAAATCGATTTTAGGTGAACACTTCATGATACTGTATATTTAGGGGACAGATATCATATGCACACCAAGCTGTAGAAATAGTTATTAAGTAATTTACTGTAATTCACTTCTTGGCCAGGCAATATGTAGAAGAAGGTGGATATCAGATTCACCCGGCAATAATTTGCATGTTTATAGTATTACTGGCATGAATTTCTTGGTACTGTAATTTTTTCACCAGCAATTATTCTTATGTATTTTACGGTAATTTATATGAGAGTCGGCTATTATTCTCATAATATAATATGTTTTATATAGTTTACGGTAATTCACTCAGGACCAACCATGTATAAAGGAATCACAATCTGGAAACGGCGATCTACTGAATGTGGGATCTGACGCTCGTATTACTACGTCATCGTACAAGTCGTCATCGTGCGCTGAAATCGTCATCGTGCGCTGAAATCGTCATCGTGCGAATGCGCACTTAGTAGGAAGATCCTGTGGTGTTTATTTTGTGCGATAGCAATCTATAGGTAAACCAAGATGGTAAATCATGGGAATATCATCTAGACGTAACGCTATAAAAACTTCATGCGAAATGTTCGCAGATATTCTGCGAGATCCCATAATAAGCCAATCACGACAATTTCTGACTTTGTTCTCTGACAATGACTGACGTTTACTTCACGGAGATTAACATCTTCGCGCGGCACAAAATTTGATAGTTTCTACTCCTCAACAAAACCAGACTTTTCGGCGGGAGTAAACTGTTTGATCTTCGCGGTTTTCCACGCACAATGTCTGGAAATTATGCCATATTTTGATCCGGTTTCCCGATAATGTTTATATATTAGTCCACGTGCTACCGTGTGTAATTACTGTGGGCGTGAGTAGATTTCAACAAGCTAGCCACCTGATTGGCTAACAAACGTAGTTTCAAATTCGCATGAAATTTATATAGGGCAGAATTCAGATATAATATTCCGTGATATTAATATATCTGAGTTTACTGAGATTGGTGCGATAGTTGTTTCATACCTTGTTATAATGGGTCGTGTGAGTGCCATATCAAAGCGCATGGTAGAGTCATACTGAGGTGGAGATTTTGTCCGGTCATGGGAATTTCCATCGAGTTGTGAGCCATACGTGGTCTAAATGTGTCGTGCATGGAACAGGTGCTTTCTATCTTGACCGCATTTTTAACGACCTCGATGGGCGGTAACACCATGCCATCTTCCAAGTGACGCTTGGTATTCACGATGGGCCCAATAAGTGGGTTCCCTTTCTTCTACATTTCTTCCTGGGACGTAGCCAGACTATTATCGAGGCGAGCTCTCCGTATCAATGGCTAGACTCTCAGTTTTAGGAAGCTGTGAATCGTTATCTGCCCAGCAGGCTCATCGGCTTATGGTATATCGGAATCTTCATACCCATGTATATTCTTCTGGTATATAACCGTGTATATAAACCGTGTTGATGTTTGAGCGTATACTATGCATGTCTTTGGGATACGGCTGATTTTATGGGCGTAGTATGGTGTGGGGGAACGGGTTGCACGACATACTCTGTATGCCCAGTGCCCATATGATGGAATACCAAATGAAACCAAAGCAAACCAAACCGGTATAGTAAGGCTTACCAACGCCTATCTTACCGCCCTAGGTGAGATAGCTCAGAAGCTCAGTTTGGGCTGAATGATCACGTGATAGCCCATGGAATTGACACTGATTCATCGAAGCGCAGTGACGCCCTTCAACGCCCGATAACATTATCATGTACCAACAGCAGGTTTAATCAGCATGCGCCAGATCAGATATTCAATATACAGCCGTCGCCTATCAACGAATTGCCGCGTCAGCAATGAAAATACCTATTTTGTATGACGGTTAACACCAATAACACCTGTTAAAACCCTTAATCATTGACCAATTCTCCAAATGAATTCCATGTCGTTCCAAAGTATGTATCTCAGTCTCGCTCTGATTGTGTCTCTTCATTTGAACACCATGGTGAAACACATGATATCTAAACGGCACCTAGCCCCCGGGTTAAGCGGCATTACACACAGGTTACGTAAAGTAGCGTCAGAGATCGTGCACCCTACGACCGTATTTTGTCATCAGTGTACGATATTTGTCACAGAATCTGAGAAACTTCGAATGGAGGCGTTTGGTGGTATAGCCCTGTTTGACAATTTTCTGTGGTATTTGGCGTTGATTAAACTCGTCGCAGTCTGCACATGAGACTTGACCATTGGCCCATGACCCTTGATGTAAGTGACGTCATCGGCCGAAGTGACGTTATCCCCAAAAGTGACGTCATCGCACGCATGTGTGCTCACCTGGTGGTACCGCATGTACTCTGGTAACCCTATCCGCCAGCCTAGAAGCTATAGGTTCCAGGCGGCACCACTAGGTATGACGTCACTTCATGTAAAAACTGTCGCGAGATCCCTCCCATCGTACTCTACAGCGTAAACCTCATCGGTATCCACACTCATATATTTCTCTCAAATAAATTAAAGAAATCAACATATCAACTGTATTTCCAATGGCTCATGTATCGCTCATTCACAGCGTTAATGGCGAATGTATTGAGTTAGGTTGTAACATGGATTTTTCAGCTGTAGAATCCATACTTGTAAACACATTATATCGAATGCGGCCATGCGTGTATTTAATGAACATCTACCTGGGACGCATGACTGATTCTACTGAGTCACCCTTCATTAACCCGTAATAGCCACATCGTGAAGTGATCACATGATGATATGCAATTCAATCTAAACTCATTCACGGCTGTGCAAGTGCAGATTGATGGCACTTCTGCTAGAAACCATGCCAGTTGGACTCTACCCCACGAGCGCTTCAATATGGCACCCCACGCGGCCCATTGGCACCACGGATGGTCCGCCTCGACCCAACAACGTTCATTCGAATGCCCTTTTTCTACAGGTCCATGTCTGCACATGCGCAGATTGACGGCACTTGCCAATTTTCAAACAAAGCTCGACCCTACGATTATAGCTATGCTATACGTCAGCCATTTTGGGCGCGAAAACGTCTTTTGGCACCCTCTCCACAAATGCCTTTTTCTACCACTCCACGCCTGCGCAGATTACGGCTTTTCCACTACAAACCGCACCAGTCGGGTGAGTGAGCGAGTGAGTCAATATGATTTAACGTCGCTTTCAACTATATTTCATTCATATCACGACGTTGTGCCCTATCCCTTTTCACACCCGGGAACCCCACGGGTAGGGTCATATTCCTTATTACCAGTCGGACTGGTGCGGGTGAAATCATAGCTCTCTAGATTTGTATCTAATACCGCTTATGCCGGTGCCAGGGGCCGTGTGGTCATGCCATCCAAGTTGCCACATGAACAGGTACAATAAAGGCGTATCTGAGATACAACGCATATCACGAATCGTTAGATTCTTGGTATGTGCTTTAGAATAGGTTAACCAGAAGACTATACTGTGAAGTCATGTGGCTCTATCGGTATGTCGGCACCTCTTCCCACTTCCCTTGTATGTGTTGTAATGTCTTTCACGACGCACTCTCCCCCAAGACCGCTCCAATATGACACCCAACACAGCCCATATGGTTCCGGGATGGTGCATCTCTACTCCAAAACGTCCACCCAAATAACTTTTTTCTAATACTCCTCGGTTGCCCATGCTCATAAACCACTGCAGTCGGACTCTCTCCCATGAGCGCTTCAATATGAAACCTCACACGACCCAGTTTAATCATGGATGGTCCATCTAGATCCCAAAAGAGACTACCAGCATATTTGGAGGCTCATCGGCATGGGATTCGGAAGTGACCGCATCACCGCCGGAAAGCGATCGCATCGCCGCTGGAAGTGACCGCATCACCACCGGAAGTCACAGACTCACCGCAAAAGAATATCAAAGGTTACTTCCGGTCACGTGGCCGGAATCGGAACTATAGCTGCCTTGTCCTCCCAGTGACATCCAGGAAAGTAGATCAAGGGATGTCTACGTACATTTTTACTACTACTAGGGTGTCAATGTGTTAAGACGGATTTGAGGCGTTATCGCGTTACAACAGCGGTCATTTCCTGTACTTCAAGATGTGTGAAGCCCGTAGAGTAGTATCTAAAACACGGAGATGACACGAGTAGTGTGTTCTATGCTCACAGCCTTCCATCAAGGCAAGGGGTGATACAACCACCTCACTGGGCATAATAATACCCCAGCCACCAGTCAGATTTTTGGACAGGATCTCTCTCCAACCTCCCCCCCCCCCGCCCCGAGCAGCACATCATCGGAAGTGACATCATATATAGTTGAATCGATGTTTGCCAAATATTTCGATTGATTGCCATTTTCCATGTTTTTGTCCGTTTCCCCCAGTAGGTTATCTCCCTTCCCTAGGTGAACAGATATGGATTTCCTTTAAAAGTCGTCTAGCCTAGAATTTTGAGCAGCAACATCTATCCAATTTGATAAATTTTGATAGACATTGTGGTTATCTTCAAACAGCTGGAATATAATAAAATGTTAATGTACTATTTATTTGGGGTTTTTCCAGGAATATGCTTCAAAACCAGGGTCATTCTCTATGATTTCTAGGTTATCTATTGGGTCAGTTCACATAACATTGTCTAAAGACATAAAAATGTAGGATATATTCATCTGAGTAGCCAGAAACGTTCCCATCAAGCCATGATCAGGTGATCCAGAATCGGCTACACCCGATTAACTCACGAACATTAGATAAAAAAAGCAACCAGCCCTAAGGTGTATTCCATGCCACGAAGATCTCTCAGTGAAACATATTCTGATCGACTGCATAGATTTTAAGATTGTAAGAGATTCTTTTTTTCCAAGCAGCTACTTTAGAAGATCTTTTTAGTCGGGTAAATGAAGACTGTATTTTCGGTTATTTGAAAGAAATTGGTTTGTTGCATAAGTTTTAATGTGTGTGCATGTTTTTTGATGTGTTGGTTTGATTACTTCTGGATTGCTGGGTTGCTGACTTGTTTTTGTTGGAATACTTAGAATTTTGTTTGATCGTCGCTATATAGCTGAAATATTGTTAAACCTAAATTCTCTCTGCACACGAACCTATAAATTTTTCTTTTTCCCCCCTCACATTACAGAATTATGAATGCAACAACACACATTAATCAAAAAGTTAATTACTTTGAGGCACCACCGGCGGCCATCCTTAAGGAATTACGTTACTCGAGTTTTGACACCCGGGAGGTACCTTCAGGTTAAGGTTTCCTAGTAAACTGACACTGACACTCCAGCAAAACGGATTAACACGAGTGAACATGACCTTCGTCTGAAATTAGAGGAGAGATATACAAACAATAAAAGGCTGACGTCATGCATCAGGTGTTTGGACCATGAGAACATTAACAATGCACCTCTGGTACCGGTACTTTAGTAGCATTCCAATACCAAGAGCAAATCATATACCTTTTAGATATTTATTCCTCGATGTTCCCATTTGAGATCAGTTTACTTTGGAAAGCCGCTCCACGTAGCACAGTTATCTGGCCTGTGGGAAATTGGATAGTAGATGACTACGTATATTTTCAATAAATAATGAAAATTAATTATTTTTTTTTTAAAAAATTCAAACAGATTTAAAAAAAAATATATGAAATATTTTTTTAAAAAATCTATTTTAATATTTATTTTAATTTTTTAATTTATTAATTTTAATAATTTATTGAAAATATACGTAGACATCTACCTATCCAATATCCCACAGGCCAGGTAACTGTGGGGCGTGAGTGTGTTGTGTGCATGTGTGGTGGCGGAATGTCACCTCCCTTTCAGATGCCCCCCCTACACACACACACACACATACGCACACACTCGCTTCGCTTGGTTTACTTGATGATTTTTTGGCGGTCACATGCACTCATCAGATAAAACATCAGTGAAGACTCCAAGTAACATAAGTGATGAATGAACGAACGAACCAATGAAGAGATCATATTGAATAAATTTGGTTGACACGCCCTAGTCTTGGCGATATGGGAAGCACCACTGCATCAAAAGAAAAGGGATATGTCCGACATTTCCACATAAATTCACTAAGTGGGCTTTTGGTTAATTCTAAGTGCCAAACATGAGTGAGGCCTAAAATTGACACGAGTGAATGAAAGATGAAATCAGTTGTCCCGAAATGCCATTTTGTGCTTTTTTATATTCTTATCAGACCACTGAAATAATGTACGGTGTACAGAAATCGGTTAATTAATACAGACGGAATATCTTGCGTCTATACGGTTTATTCAGGGTTAAAATATTATATATAGAGATTGAAAGATGTACACACAAGTATATAATATTATTCGTGAATATATGGTAATTGAACGACTCCAGCCAGTACCTATACTATTGGAATGTGATAATATAATGCATATTAAATTCGTATTTATCAGGCCAGACAGAATATGGGTGGTGCATATACGGACTGTTTACTGGTATAAGTGTCCATTCATTGAAATGTGATGTGTACATGAAGCGGTGGAAGATTGGTGGGGGGGGGTGAGGCTATAATCGCGTGTATTTAACCAACAATGCAGTTCATTCGGCCGGGGTGAGGTCGCAGTCAACGTTGTATTTTGTCCGATGTAAGAACGTTTTTCCGGCATCTCAAGATCCTGTGATTATTTTTCTTCAAAGGAAATAGTTCGATATGGTGGATAAATATAAACCTACAGATTTCTTGACCAAAGAAGATCGCATGGAGGTCAGCAGCCATGACAGTTCAACAGGACGAACATAAGAATGAAATAAGATTGTGACCCAGTTAAAACAAATGATATCATATGCGGATACTAAACAAATTATTATCAATTCAGGATACGATAAAGGCCAAAGCTAACCTTTTTCAATGAACAAATCACAAGACCTCATACGTCGAAAGTTGCATTTTTCCATTCTCAGTTTGGGACTTTCGATCAAATGTCGGTGTAACACTGGTATAGACTATATCTGACAAAAAAGATGTACACAAAATGCTACCATGCGAATGCAAATGTTGAATGAGAAACCATATTGTCAGGTTAATTAATTATAGGTAACTATAGAGAACTATATATGGTACCTATATTTAACTTGACTAAGCACACGTTCATGCATGCACACTTGCTTTATTAGTTTTTCCTCCCTTTTTGGTAAATCAAGGGCAACGGTAATTAACAGACACTGACCGCTGTGCAGTCACGTTGTACATGCCGTGGCATATATACTTATACACTGTGAAATATGATACTTTAGCAGCAAACAAATATTCTTTAACTTGTTTTTCAGAAAATTTTACTTCGCGTGTTTGTGCTAAAACGGGGGAATATTGGGATATTTTTCAGTGTAACATGAGACTGCAGGTATGGCCAGCTCACAGGCCCTAAAACAAAAGTGTTGGGCGGGTGGGTATAGTTTTAGGATGAAATGTCGAAAATATGGGGTCTCTATATATACTCCATCCTCCCAAAACTCTTGTTTTGAGGGCCTGTTACCGATGGAATTGGTCACAAAATATATTGAAATATATTGTCACATATCAGTCAGTTGAAGGTAGAAGGGTGAAGCTGACTGGTATAATGGACAGAAATTTCGGAATTTTCACGCGTTCTTCATATTTTGGTTACGGATCTCGTGGAATTGATGACAACTTGTGTAAACATGTTCATCGGAAAGTGCCAGGGACGACCATAGCAAAAGTTGAAACTGTAAATAGCCCAAAATACTTAACATGATTGCTTGGTGTCTGTTGCTTGAAGAACTGATTGTATGCTATTCATAATAACAGAGTAACGTGGAGAGAGGTGGCAGCAGATATAAAGTCCCGATATGACGTAATGCCGCTGGTTTTCACGTTCATGTGGTTCCAGGCATCGGGAGTTTTGGATTTACTGGCTAGATATTAAAACTGACAGAAATAAGACCGATGTGATTTATTTAAGTGTCACGTTTAAAACAAATTTTGGTGTGTCACAGCTGGAAATATGAAATAGGGGTGACAAATCATGTACCCCTGCGATGGATAAGAATGTCCTGCTGATTAGTGTCCCTGTTCATATCCTTTTCTATGCCAACGAAGGACGGACACATGCCCCCAAGGTGGAGAAATATGTCCTAGCTGGGTAAGAAGATAGGGGCCGGAGACTCTTAACCACCGGACATTCTCAGCCTCCACACCCCCTCACCTATACTATATCATAAACATATGAGAACCGTGGCAAGTACAACCCAGGTGGTAAGTCGGGAACACGGGACCAAAACAGTTAGGGTTGGCGACGTCCCGTTAAGCATTCACTTTTTTCCACGTTCCATTGATTCCAGGAACCGACAGCGTCCACTGAGACAGTTCCAAACTCCAAACCAGCACCCACCCGGACCCGTGTTGTTTTATTCCTATAGACCCGATCCGTGTGCTCCCTGTCCCTTTCTCACCCTCCTTGCTCCTTGCCCTGAAAGTCAATGACACAAATCTTTCATATACTCCGATTTGCATTCGATTTCCGAGGCGATGTTATAGTATGTATGCCATTAGCACACGTCACGGCTGACTAGCTGAAGCCCCGCAGGCTACAAGCAATAGGCATTAAAGAGGTTCGAGTATATATAGACCTACCGTGCAAATTGGAGAGCATAAATTCGAAATCAACCTCGGTCATTAATTAAATTTAGAAATTGATGGCGTATGCCATTCAATAAGAAGGATTCGCACCAAGGCATTTATTGAGTTCACTTGTAGAAAGATAAATACCTATACATATATTATCCTGAAGTATGTATCCAGAGAGGGGAAAAGGAGAAAAAATTTATTGTAAACCGTACATGCATGACAACTTTTGCATAAATATTTTTTGTTCGTCTCGGGATTAATTTTTTTTTCATTGGCCAAGCGCAGTACGATAATCCATGGTCCGCTGGACAGATACATCTGTTACTCGATCAGCTGTCCACGAGTGCTCAGTTCAGACAAGTATAATGCCCAGCGGGCTACTTGGTTAGATTTTGTTGTTGTCAAAGTTAGATTTCTTATTGTGGTGAGATGACTTGATAGCTCAAAAGGAAGTTATTAAGAGATTCTGTGAATGGGCGGTAACTATAGCCCGTGAATAGACCGGGTTGAGCCAATAAGAAAACCTCGTACCACAAGCTGGTTGGAATTACAAAAGAAAGGTATAAATTTAAAACACATTTAGGCGGTCTGCCAAATTCGTTAGAGGACTGGGTCGTATACTACAATTGCAAACTCCTACTGCTGAGCTGTTTACCAAAAGACCAGGTTCCACGCCTGCACCGGTACGAGGAATAGATATGGCGCGTATAACCAAGGCCAGTTTCCCAATAACCAACGTTCAAAACAGTTTTCAGGTAAATACCGATAATTTTCCATTGTCTAACACCAACTACCTTTCTTTCTTGTTAACTTACGCGAAGCGCGCGTGTATAAAATACGGTCATGTTCGCGTTAGAGCTCGAACGTGGGTTGGGTGTTTTTTTTTCCTAATTCTATAGATAAACGGTATACCCACCTCAGGTAATACCACAGGCCGGCAAAACAAGAGTCTTGTTTTGCCGGTGTGGGCGGTGGTATTAGGGAGAAGTGTCGAAATATGGGGTCTCTATATATAACCCCATGCTTTATGGATTTATATAAAGCATGGGGTTATATACAGAGACCCCATATAGCATGGGGTTATATATAGAGATCCCATATTTCGACACTTCTCGCTAATACCACCGCCCACACCCCCCAAAACTCTTGTTTTGCGGGCCTGTGGGTAATACCCAGGTAATGGGTACATGTCATCAGTTATCAAAGCTATAGGCCCGTCATATACTTTCTTTTGTGGTTGAGTCCGCTATAGCCGATGAACCCCTATGGCATGCACGTTCCCGGTCCCTTCCCCCCCGCCATCTCGACTTTCTTTTCTTTAATGAGTTTCGTAACATTTTAACGGTTTGGCAGATTTCTGTCAAATGCGTGCAATGGTTGCCCCCAACTCAGGAAATCATTTGAATATCGGGAAGTTCTTCTAAATGTTCTTCAAAATGGATACAATAGGAGGCCACTGTGTCGCGTACCAAAATTAAGGCCAATATCTCAAATGTCAAGGTCACTGGTCACCTCTGAAATGATTTGAGCTGGCTTCGTGGGAAGTTTTCTTCAAACAGTGACGTGTACGTTGTCATGCCAATTAAAATAATATCACCCCCAAGAATAACATGGCACGGCGTAGCGCATAGTTCCACTTACAGGCTCGGCTCTTGTTGTAAAATTCGTTGGGTGAACAAGATTTCACCATTTATGTCAATGTGACATTTGCCAGATCGTTAGACACCAGCTAGCGGACACAGTGGGGGCATTCTCTCATTGTAAAACAACTAAAGTTTAAGTTTGTAATCTCCAAAGCTGTCCGTATATCTGACAGTAGGAGGTATACAATTAAATCTGATGCCATGCGAATAAGTAGGGGTGGCGGCAACTGGACGAGTGACATTCAGTGGGCTTTTAAGGAAAACACCGAGATAATTAGGAATTTTTCGAAATCGGATGAAAAAATTATTGAATATTTGGTGCGAAAATGTGAAATAATACTAGGTTTGGTATATGCCAGTGTAACTTGATATCTTTCCATCTCTTTTCGTAGCATTTATGCACACTTTGCCCGTTGTTTTCCATAAGAGCTTCAGGTCATACGTGACGCCCGCCCCGCCCGCTTTGTGCGAAACGACGAGGGAACCGGCAAGTGGACTGTTTCCGTCACCATTAAATCATACCTGACCAAATTGTAAACCTTGTCAGGGTATTTCTAGATCTAATGAAGTTCAGTTTTGAAAGTCTGTTGACCTTGACCTTTGCGAAGATGCATATTTCCGTTTAGGGCAAGTTATAATAAATAATATCTGGGAATCAGGAATATATCAGCTTTGGGATATACCAGCTATACTTCATAGTGTTTAGGTCAGGTAGACCGACCTGAAATCGAATTGAAGTCAATAGGTCAAGGTCGGTATTGCCCCAAAATCAGGAAAGCTTTGAAAATGTGTCAAATGCATAATGAGGTCAACAGGTAAAGGTCACTCTGATGATTGTTAAACGCTTTGACGGATTTCTCTCAAATTTTGTCACGATAGCTATTACATTGACCTGAAAACGAATTGAGGTCAATATATCAGAGGACCAAATCAATGTGACCCAACATAAAAAAATATTCAAGAATCACGTTTCTTTCACGAGATGATACGTATAGGTTAAGGGCATAGGTCCCCAAAAGAAGCCTGTTTAACAGTTCCATCTCTCATCGAGTAAAACTCTTTCGAAAAATCCACTTCATATAAACTACAATACGATCAATACAAGAATCGCGTTAACAGTAGCCTCTTTAACAGTTCCATCTCTCAACGAGTGAAAATAGTTAAATTAGATTGAAAATTCACGACAGAAATATTTTACGAATTCACACCAGAGTACAAAGAGAAGCCATTATTGAGAACGATATGTTTGTGCTATAAGTTCTGAACTTGGATGTGGGCTGTGGTTATAAACTTCAGGTACCAGGGTACAGCTGCATGTTCTCTAAAAAACGTGAGTGAAAATTTCACTCGAGTGCGTCTGGAAATTCATCTTGCTCAAATTTTTCTCAAGCTTGAGTTGATAATCCACTCAAGTCGAGTGAAGTTGATTCCACTCAAGCTGAACTTACTCAACTTGAGTGGAAGTCACTCAACTTGAGTGAAATTAAGTGCTTGAGCGGGATAAATTTCCACTCATACTTGAGTGAAATTTCACTGAACTGTTTTTAGAGAATTGTGGGAAAAACAGAAATTTCTCTACAATTAGGTCAAGCTGGCAATTGGGCTGGGTAGACTGACCTGAAACCGAAACAGAAATGGTACTGTCATCTATCGCTCATTGGGGGTCAGGAACTTTTCGGGTTAAAAAGTCGTATCCTAAATGTCAGCCCGAAAAGCTCTTGGTCCGATAGAGTGACCTAAGACAAAACAAGACTGTATAAGGATATTCATCGCCAATTGGGGGCCCAGAAACTGTTCTGGAAATCATGAAACTTTGTTTGGATAGTTCTGGAGTACGGTAACTCTGACAAGCCCCCCTCCCCCCACCAAAAAAGAAGAAAAAAAGGGGCAACATACAGTGGTGGTGGGGAAGGATGCCGTCGTTCGGATGTCACATGACCCAAGATGTCACATGACCCCACAAGTCAATAACCTGACTGCAACATATCTGAATGCATTCCGAGATAGAAAAATAAATCTTGTGATGATTTGAGTCTAAGCTACGCCAATTGTAGTTGTTCATGTGGGTACCTTGGATTGCAATGACCACACGGTCCCTAGCACCGGCTTGAGCGGTAATAGAGACAAGTATGTAATAGCCCAATCAAGTCATTTGAATGGAAAGTGATCAACTATGTGGCTGTTAGAGTGAAGAAATGGTCCAAACTGAAAAGTTAACGCCCAATGGGAACCGTGGAATTTTTTGGTAGCGAAGCTAAAAATACCAGTATTAAAATTACCGAAAAATGTGTGCCACGTACACATAACTCTGTCAACCAAAATAATATCACCAACTTGGATACGTGACAGGTTTATCTCATAAGCCCGGCGCACACGAGAGCCATCGACTGAGCTTGCAATTTGTCTGTCAGCTCAGGGGCTAGCTCTCGTGTAGTTTCAGCGCACACGGTGAGCAAAAGGTTCACTGAATTGATTTCAGTTCCCGCGAAACAACTTCTTTAAGATCATGTGATCTTTCATGTGACCGAGTTCGCGTAAAAATGGTCATTTTGAATAGTCGTGCGTATAAATCACGAGAAAAAAAGATGCGTTTCATTGGCCTGTCGAATAAAACGGCTGTGTTAGTTTACGTTCGCCGCACACGCTGAGGATTTGGCCTCGCGAGGCGAAATTATCAAACAAGTTTGATATTTTTCTCGCGAGGCCAAAAACTCACCAAAAACTGCCCGCACACGAGAGCCAGCCCCTGAGCTGACAGGCCATTGAGGCCGTGAGGCCGTCAGCTCAGCTGATAGCTCTCGTGTGCGCCGGGCTTTAAATGACCTGTTGAATACCTAATTGAAAAAGGTGTCAATATTAAAGTCGATGTTCCGGATTGTTATGATTTTACTTTTTACTTCTGTATCATATGTAAATAATTTACAATATACCTTTCGAAAAATCCACTTCATACAAACTATAACACGATAAATACGGGAATCGCATCACCTTTTCCGTTTGCTTATTTTACAAGCAATAGTATAAATGACACACTTATCTATTATAACGGGAACTCAAACCGGGATTATCCATTATAACAATGGCATTAATGGTGTCGGATAATGCCCATAAGACTTCCAGTGAATATCCGGTGGTCAAACCACGTACCGCTATAAACCCCTTTACCCGGCTAAATGACACACCTCTCTCAACTCCCGGAGAATTATTAAATCCTGGCCCCGTGGATGAGGCATGATATTAATTAGTGGGTCA
Organism: Hanleya hanleyi; assembly: GCA_036873755.1. Classification (NCBI taxonomy): domain Eukaryota; kingdom Metazoa; phylum Mollusca; class Polyplacophora; order Lepidopleurida; family Hanleyidae; genus Hanleya; species Hanleya hanleyi. The sequence continues at coordinate 47,935 of JAVTVY010032071.1, read as the reverse complement.
TTGTATAAAACTTAGTCTCTTTGTCTTGTCGAGATACGTTAACCTCAGAGAGGCTCTCATTGAAGCCGAACCATTCACACTGTCCGAAATGTTTGACAGCAACTTCATTTTTTTACAGGACAAGCCCAAAAATGGAGGGCCTTACTTCAATCCGGGGTTCGAATCAGAGGAGGACAAAGATAAAATAGTAAGTGTGTTTTTACGTTTCATCTATTAAAAGGGCGATATGTATCTTGAAAGTAGAAAGATGAAATCCCGACACTACTCCCGTATGCCAGCTTTCCAAATCGCAGTATTGAAAGAAGAAAGATGGAAAGGTCAACAGTCGCTCCTGCATTCCTGCTTTCCATCTGGCAAATTTGAGCACAGACAGATCGAAAGCTCGAAACCAATCCCGTGTGCTAGCTTTCCATCTCGCAGAATTGAAAGAAGAAAGATGGAACGATCAATAGTCGCTCCTGCATTCCTGCATTCCATCTGGCAAATTTGAGCACAGACAGATCGAAAGTTCGACAACGTGTCTGTGTTTTGTATTTCGAAATGTATTTATGTCATATACGTAGATAACAAAATGACAGTTCAGGGCCAGGTTGCACCCTAACTTAATAAGTATATGACTTCATCGAAAGTTTTAGAACACGTGACACTCTTACTTAAGAAGTATAAACCTCCCCGGCTATGATCTATGTCAGTGTGTCACACATTCTTCCGGGGGCTGCTTATTTATAGGGCAGTATCTAGGGCACGCCGCGGCGATTTTGATGGCCCGCTCCGTCAGTTGAACTAGCCAAGTTTTCATTTCTTCTTTCGTTCCGTCGCTATGCGATTCTGCTTCTATGTTTAATTGCACGTATAATCCGGGACCACTACGCTGCATGGGCCGTACAACTCTATCCGGCAACAATTTCTTTCCACTTCCCGTCCACCATTTGTATCGAGTATAGTCAACTGTTTATTCGCCATGAGGAGCTGATGTGTAAGCAATCACTCATCAAACATCAACAACCGATTGAATCTCCCTATAGTTCTGCAATCTTCTTCGCACAGGTCACGCGATCGGTACGCCACAACACATGCCAATCATGTGACAAAGGTTAATAAGTCCGTGTACGGTTACTGAAGTGGATGCGGTTTAACTTTTGGCAGTTTGATGGGATATAAACTACACATCCACTGGCCGCCATTTAGTACTTTATACGGTCCCAAAGACATTTGTCTCCTTGAACACCAACACTTTTTTATGACGTCACCCTATGCAAATGAGCCTCGATACATGAAACAACTATTATGAAATCTTATATGGAGATAATTATAAAGTTATTTCAAGCAAAGTTGTATTATCAATATCAGGGAGTAGTGGAAGTCATTTTATTCAATATGTAAAACAGGCTGTAAAAACAAAACTCATGTAGAGCCAGCTATAGTTTTTTGACAAGATTTAAAGTAGACGACTAATTAAAAGGGACAGACTTTAATGTTGTATTCGTTGTATTGTTTACGTGTCTGTGTTATAGCATGTGCATTGTAAATCATACGATCTGTTTCCTTAGAGTGTGTACTAATAGCATGTGCATTGTAAATCATACGATTTTATTTCTTTAGAGCGTATACTAATTTAGCTATTCGCCAATGCCGACCATATAATTTGCACGCGAATATTGTCTGCTATAGTGTCGAAAATTTCAACAGTATCCGGTAACGTTTATTTTTGTATTTCAGGTATCTCCTGTTTATGACAATGAAGAAGGATTGGAAAAAAGTAAGAGTCATGCCGATTTGTTGAAAGTGAGTTATTCTTGTCCTTTGCGAGTTTTTCTTGCCGATTTTTATATCGACTCAATATCATTGTATGCGCGGCTTAACTCATGTTGTTGTCACCGGACGCCTTGATAGGAACTATTGTATTTGCTTCCCTCCGTTTTCGGTAGTCTCTCTTACTTTTAGTTTCCGGGCAACGGATTCCTTTCAAATTTGGTATGTGGATACCTCGCCACAATATTTCGTTTGGGATTGCGTTTCATCAACGTTCGGACGAAGGTGGCGCCACCTGTGGGCGATTTGAAATTCCATTTCCGGACAATACAATTAGAAAGACTTAAAGATTCTTTCCAACATTGGCATATGGATGCCTTGCCACAAAATATTCGTTGGAATTATGTTTCGTTAATATCCGCCCATAGGTGACTCTACCTAGAGGCAAACTTGAAATATCGTCTTCGCACAATACAATTAGGAAGATTTCGCAGATTCTTTTCAAATGTGGTATGTGAATACCTTGCCAAACGATGTCGCCTGGGATTACATTTCGTCAACATTCGCCCATAGATGGCGCCACCTGTGGGCCAACTTAAAATTAAATTTTCGGACAATCTAAAGGATTGTTTCCAAATTCGAAATGTGGATACTTTGCCATAATATGTCGCTTCGTTTCCGGGCGACGTGATTATAACGACATAACCGATTCTTTCCAAATTTGGTACAAGATGTTGTTTTGGACTGAAATAAAATAAGAAACCTTAAACTTAATGGATTCTTTCCATATTAAATTTGCTAGCGAACTGCTAGAGCTTTAGTTGTTGTCTTTCCCCACAGACGGCATATAGGTACCATTAGCCACAACTGTACCTATTAATAATGCCTGCGGTTGATAGTCACATGTCGCGTTCATTGATCTTCGTTAAGTACAACTCGTACCGTATAAATGATCATCCTGATGCTCTTTACCAGTTATTTTCATGAAGCTTACTCGTTCTCCTCCACACTTGTCGCTCTTATTAACTTCTCCAACGCTGCATGATGATTAACTGGTCACGATCCGGTCTCGCAGCGACCCCCGACTCGCCCATATTACGATAGACGCCATGTTGTGTATTTTTGAATCACTACGCATGCGCACTTGGGCAGAAAGGCACAACATGGCGTCTACCGTAATATGGAGGAGGTATATGAGTCGCTGGGAATACGGCTAGTGTACAATTACTAATCAGCTTTGGAAATGTTAATAAAAGTGACAAGCGTGGAGGAGAAGGAGGAGGCTCCCAGAAAATAACTGACAAGGAGCACCAGGATGATCCTTTATACGTTGTGCTTAACGAAGATGTACTCAGTTTGCTCATTGCATCTCACTTTTTAACAAAGAATTTTTGCGACGCTTTGAAAATGAATTAACAATTTTTCACATAGAAAAATGAAATAAAAATCGGGGGTCAATATATCAGCTCATGCCATGCATGCCCGTTAACAAGGGTATCCTTGTCTTAGATTAACACAGAAATGATACGGAAATGGAGAGAACAAAAAACAGTGGCGTATAATTGTATTTTTAGATAAAAAGGAAATTGATTTTTAATCAAAATTTTAGATGACGCGTGAATAAGTATCATCCAAATTAAATAATGAGGGTCATCAGATCAAGTTTCTGTCTAATGGAAAAAACTGGATTTATTTTTTTACACTTTCCTATTTATTCGCATGTTATGTCCGTTAACTTGAGATGGTTGCCATGGGAACCCATTCGGCCATGTTAAAAGTTTTCATAATTGTTTAACACTGGACGTATACTTTTCCAATACCGAATATCACATTCGGAAATTGAATGTTTTTTCCTTATATAAAATGTATTATGACCTGTGACTGAGGTATCGTTCTTCACCTTAACTTGGGCTCCTTGGGACAGCATTACCAAAATCCATTGCACTGCATGCAAAAGGGTCTGTGTTCCCCTTCAAATCTGTTCTTATGTCTTCTACAGGAGGAAGAGGACCCATGGGATCTACCGGATTTCAAAATTGTATCAGTTCCTTGGTCAGGTAGGCGACCCAGTTCTAATTCAAGGTGCATAAGTCGGAAATATATCGAAGAACCTGAACTCCAAACCATGGTATATGCTACCTTTAAAGAGTAGGAGTCCTAATTACCTCTATATTCCTCAATAAGCCACATCGTAATCCCAAAAGTATCGCATAATAACGCATATTCATGCCAGGCGCGAGACAGAACATCTTAGCTTTCTAAGGGCATTTCACGTTCCACTCAACACTACGTATATGATCGTGCCATGCGTTCGGATGATGGAGACAGAAGGGCATGCGTTTTTTCACCAAAGCCAACAACGCCATGGTATTTTGTCGGAGTGTCGGTTCAACAGATGAAGAAATTCGCACAATAAATGTTGGTAAAATAATTTTAGCATTTTAGCGCAAGTAAGCTTTCCAAGATGGTGGCTTTGCTGGCTCTCGTGAAAAAAACCCCGCATGTGCGTGAACCTGCCTTTCATTATCGCGCCTGGCATGAATATACGGTAATATGCCGTACTTCTGGGATTACGTTGGCTTATAAGCACGTGTTGAATGCTGAAGACTCACTTGATAATTGTTGTATACTTGAGTGAAGGGAAGAGTGAAAATTTACTCAATTTTTTTTAGAGTGTGATGTAAATTATTCAACATGCCGAAGGTCTCCAGTAGCTTCTCCCCACCATCTCTCTAGTGGTAGATGAAGTAAGTCTGTTCCCAGTCTGGTGTTCTTTGCCAGTCACTCCTGATCGTTTGTATGAGATGCAACAACCTGCAAAATCCATCTATATTTCACACAGAATTGGACACGTGTGGAAAGATCAAGCGTGTGGTGTGGGACTATTTCTTCAGGTTTGTCGTTCTGTTGGGGATGCTGTACTTATTCATCTGCTCCCTGGATTTTCTCAGCTCGGCCTTCCAGCTACTTGGAGGTAAGAACAGATAAATCCGGTTACACTAACCAGAAACTTACATAACCTGACTTTTAGGATTGGAGCGATATGTAATATCGCGCTTTTATTGCAGCTGTTCATGTGGAGATATGAAAGATCCACACGGTCCCCAGCACCGGCTTGAGCGGAATTCGATACGCTAGCTCGGGAGCTGTGATGACACATCCGCTCAAAGAAATAACTGATGTGGTGTTAATGGATGAGCATCGAGGACGTCTGATGAAGTAAACGCCTCAACAACTTGGCAAATGAATACCCAGAAAAATTACACAGAAAAAAAAATCCTGAAAAATTTGCGGAATATTCCTCAACATAGCTAAGGAATATTCCCCACCATGTTAAGGAAATTCCGGAACATGTTACGGAATATTCCTTGTTGAATTTTAAGGAATATTCCGCTGGTGAAATAGTTGAGGAATATTCCTTAAATTTGAAGGAATTTTTCTTTCAGTGTAACCTGTAATACCCGACGTCGTACGGCTTAAAATTCCCACCAAAACAATAAACCTACGTATATTTGTCGAAATATATAAGTGTATAAGGTGTCTCTGTCTAAACGTGTATAAGGTGTCTCGTGGTGCATAAGAATTTATGATGGGGTATATGAACATGTTACCCTGAACATCGATCATATTATATTGGCAATCTCAAATCATATTTACATGTATATAGTGATCAGATATTGAAGTAAATCCATCTGCAATGATAGCCAAGTTTACATGACTTCGTTCATTCCTACTACCCCATGAATCCTCTTACTGAACTTACATGAACATTCCGGGACAACACAGGTTCATGGGTGGTACGGCTCTGTATATCCGGCAATAAAACAACCCCTTTCCACTCTCTATCCACTGCATTTAGCGAGTTCGGCAAATAGTTTCATTGCCGTGAAGAGCTGATCCGTCTGCGATCAGTCTTCAAACATCAACGGACGGTTGAATTTCTCCTCCATTATAGTCGTTCGTGTCACGTGATCGGCAACGTATCACGCGGATCACGTGACCCGTACGAAGATAATGGCGGTACCCAGAAGAAATTCCATGGCACTTGCCGTTGATGATTGAAGATTGATTGCAGACGGATCAGCTTTTCACGACAATAAAACTATTTGCCGAACTCGATAAAAGCAGTGGACAGAGGGTAAGGAGGGATTGTCTTATTGCCGGATAGAGCCGTACGACCCATGGAGCCCTGTTTTCCCGGAGTGTACATGTAAGTTCAATAAGTGAATGGATAGAATTTAACGTCGCTTTTAACAATATTTCAGCTGTATCGTTCAGTGAAAGGATTCATGGCGTAGTAGGAGCGAACGAAACCATGTAACTTGGCTACTCCAATGAGAACTATCGGACTGTTTCACAGAAATATGCAGACATGTTTGATTGTATATGATTATACCATTGCAGGTAAAGAGGCGGGAGAAGCATTCACGAGAAAGAGCATCTTAGGTAACCCCGTGGCTGGTCTGATGATGGGGGTACTCGCCACAGTCTTGGTGCAGAGTTCTTCCACATCCACCTCCATCGTAGTTGCCATGGTTTCCGCAGGAAGTAAGTTTGGTACAAAATCATGTCAAAACGCCCGTTATACATTCGGACCGCCGAGCGGAAATATGCGAAGGGAACCGATTCTCTCACTCGGCACGGTCTCGTACCATTCGCAACTGCTCGGCCTATTCCATCGAAGTCATAGTACCTCACGCATTATATGGTGTAAGGATTTTACAGCTCTCGACTGTAAACCGTGATCCGCCGCACGCGAGGCACATCACATGCTTTAGGATGTGTTTTCGTTTACATAGTCCTCGTTGTATTTCTCCCTTATCAGGAGATAAAATATATATCCAAATGAAATGGATATTCCCTTGATTCTACCCGCGAAAGATCTCTTCTAATTTAAGGTGTTTCTCCTGGGTTTTCTTCCCGAGTTGATCTCAATGGTAACGGAAGGCCCACAGCTGACATGCGCTGTTCGGAGTTTCGGCGTGATACTGTTTTTAACATGGATGCCAATATGGATTCCTAGCAGTGTGCAAAGAGGTACTAAAGTCCAACATTATCCGAGACCGTGTCGAGTGGGTCTCGTACTATAATGTAGTTACAAGCGTCGGGTCCGTCATTCATAATTCAGCCGTCGTCCATTATAGAATATCCGCGTCCATAATCCAAAGACATATTCCATATTCCATATAACAGCATTAGCACCAAATTCAAAAAGACAATCATAGTATACATAAGTATAGGCTAGTTTCCTCCAAGCGAGAAGCGGTCAACAGTTTTCAATGATGCCGGCAAAACATCATGATGTTTCAAAAATATCAAATCCGTATCGCTGATCAGCATTCTTAATCCATATGAAATTCGTTGTAAAGTCGTCATCTAGAGAATGATATATTTCCAATCTAATTAAAATTAAATCTTACCTGCTCCCCATTTCGATATGTCGCTTGTAGGATCTGACAGGCTTGCAGTAACTTGCGTGTTAACCAATCTCGAGAACGCTTCATAGTGCTTTGAAGGGAACATTGATGACAACGAATTTTTGGTTGGCTCAGTCCAATTAACCAGCTCGCTGGCGGGGTGTCTTTTCATGTTGCCGCGGTCCCGACACCACAATACGGGGTAGATATATGGGCTGATCTATCTTTAGTGTTAACATTGGGGTGAATGGACAGAGTGAACCTATCTCCCCTCCCCGACTTCAAATGGATGATTCCAGATGCGACCATGATGTCATAATGCTATTAAATATCTATGGTATGGGCGCTCAGAACACCAAATTCAATTGAAATACGTAAGATCCTATATAGCGACATGTACGATTGGGAAGTATTGATAGGATATTAATTTATTAAGATTGGATGTATTTCAGTTACGCTTTGATTGTGGCTGTTCATATGAGCACCGTGAGGATCTTGAAGTACATGGGTTCATACGGCCCCTAGCCCCGGGTTAAGCGGAATTAGACACAAGTTATGAAACGTAACGCCATAGATTTTGCGCGCTAAGCTCGTGTTATGCTATCAGCATGCGATATGTATCGCCACAGTTGAGAAACTTTGGCGCTTGGTGGTATAGCCCTGTTTTATAAGTTTCTGCAACAATGTTTTGTGACGTTGATTAAATTCGTCACATTTAACACAGGATCTAACAAATAATACTAGGCGAGATATGTATACGCCATACACAGGTCCCTCTGGTATATTACTGTCCAGATAGAGATATTTCACGATGTCGAAGTTGTAATCATCTCTTTTCTCATAAAATCGACGAGAGAGAAGGTCCGCTTCACTTCTATAGAGATGTAGGTCTAATTATGATGTGCCGGTAGGGCTATCTCTAGTTTCCTTCAAATCCAGTGGAGATGGATATATATCCTTCACTGCGTCATTTATGTAGCGATTACCCACAGCGAGAAGATCGTCTATATAGCGTTTAGTGAATGAGAAGGAACGGGCTTTGAATTGATCAGTTTCTAAAAGCTCTTGCATATAGTCATATTCATAGGAGAACAGATATAGGTCGGCCAACAGGGGTGCACAATTATTACCCATTGGAATACATATATGAGGTTGATATATTGTGTTGCCAAATTCCACATAGATATTTTTAATGAGAAATTCAAGAAACATCCCATGAATGGTATCTTTTGTATGTAGTAGAGCTAAAGAATGCTTTATGGCTTCTGACATTAATATATCTACGATCAGTTTTCTTGAACACAGATACTATTAATGAACTTAGACGGTCAATAACGTCCTGATGAGGGATTGTAGTATAGAGGATCGAAAAATCCCATGTGGATACATGTCTGTACGTTATGGACCTTTAGCATCAAGTTCTACCGTAAGATATTTTGAGTTTTTCAATATTCACATATATTCAACGCCAGAGCTTTTAGAAATAGTGGCGCAATACCTTTCCCATAATGGTTTTACCTCCTGAAGGGCCCTCTTCAACAGAGTTTAAAGAAGCTTGGTGTTGTAGCTTCTAGAACCAGCTATGAATCTAGCTTTGTATGGTGATTAATGCATTTTGGGAGTCCAGTATACTTTTGGTATGTCGTTATGATTGGTTGAAAGACAAATACCTCTTTCTCTGGGAAATGTTTTGTGATTGTTAAATAAAATAGGACATATATATCTCGACACCGAATCCATATTGGCATCCATGTTTAAAGCACAGTATTACGCCGAAACTCCGAACAGCCCATGTAAGCTGTGTGACTTCCGTTACCATGGAGATCAGATTGAGACTAACAACCAGGAGAAACTCCTCAACTTAGAAGAGATACTTCGGGGGTAGAATCGAGAGAATATCCATTTCATTTGGATCAATATTTTATCTCGTGATAAGGGAGAAATACAACGAAGATTGTGTAAGCGGAAACACATCCTACAGCATGTGGTGTGCCTCACGTGCGGCGGATCAAGGATTACTCCGGAGAGGTGCAAAAATCCTCATACCATTAATGCGCGAGGTACTATACGACTCCGACGGAATAGGCCGAATGCGATTCTGTACCGCCGGTGATCCCCGGGAATTTTCGAATGGTCCGTTATATTGCGACTACGAAGAAGTCTAATGGACGTTGACTATTTTACTTCCTCATTCTCACTTATATCTGACCAATTCTGGCAGCATTTATAATGAGAACACCCGATCTTGTCATTTTGATTGTTTAATTATTCCAGCGCTGATTGGATTATGCAGATGGAAATCGCCAAAAAGCCTATTACATCTTTGCGCATGCGTTATAACTGGCGTTTTTCAATATCACATACTTGATCCAGTTTAAGATATCAGAAACATTGTTTCAGTCGCACGATTTCTTTTTCGCATTATCTAACGCCAGTTCGTGCGCGCAAGGTTTTATGACCAACGGCACCACTTCATGCAAATGCATACTAGTATAATGGTTCCGATCTGGCAGTGTGCCCACTATATCCATATACTCGTGTCCAGACGGGTTTTGTGCGTTAAGTTTAAGATAAAAAGAATGTAGAAAAATGTTCAATTGCCCTCTCGAAATAATAGATATACTATGTTATATCATGAAAACCATTTATTCGTTGCAGCTTTGGAGGTACAGTTTTCCGTGTATATCATCATGGGTGCAAACATAGGAACGTCAGTGACCAACACGATTGTCGCCCTTGGTCAGATGTCGGATAAAAATGAGTTCCGGAGAGCTTTCGCAGCCGCAACTGTGCACGACATGTTCAACTGGCTGTCCGTCATTATTCTGCTGATCATTGAATGGGCGTCGGGTAAGAGTTCTTTAATAATATTAGAGAATATTGGAATATAAGTGACAGATTTGATTATCTTATCAAGAAATCATTTTTTTTTTTGCGCCCTCTATTGGGACTATTTGGCAACGACTTAAGTAAGTCTGAAGGACGCTACTTAATGATCTAACCCTCCCCCCCTCCACCAAATCAGGTATTGAGTGCTTAAGGTTTCGTCTAACGTATTTATCCACCACGTGCATGTTTTTATACTTCCTATGTACTTCTATAGATAGCCAATTTCTTTCAAGGTAAATCTTCGTATTTGCAGGTTTCCTGTACCGTTTTTCTGGTTGGTTGGTAGGCAATGTGCCGGAGTCGAAGTATGAAGAGACGAAACTGTTGAAAGTTATAACTAAGCCTTTTACCGAACTTGTCGTGTCAGTAAGTATACTTCAGATATCGAATGCAGGAACCGAGGTTCACGTTGGCCACGTGAAACTGGGAAGAGAGAACCACCTTTCCAATATGGCGGTAAAAAAGGTCGTATTCAAGAATATATCGAAAGAAGATACATCCGCCATAGGCGATCATGCACATATATATCCGCGTGATGGTATTGAAAAAACTAATTTGCAAAAGAATAGACGACATGTTTTGCTCTCTTAACAATTCGACTATGCACAGTTTCATTGTTACGACATGTAACACTATTTGAGGTAAGTCGCCTGAAGAATTCGGAGCGTTTTGATGAATAGGGCAAAAGTTATTAAAAATTGACCTTTTTCGCCTCCATTTTTAGAGAGGTAGCTCTCGCCAACCTGTTAAATGCCAATTCAGTATAACTTGTTTAATATATTTAATTTCTTTGCCATATATCTGCTGCTCTTTTGCTAAAGTTTGATGTCTTTGTTAAATCTAACATTTCTTCCTATGACAGCTGGACAAGAAAAAAATTGTAGCCATAGCAACAGGACACAAAAAAAAGGAGGACATTGGTACTATCATCAAAACTTGCTGGAAAAGTGTATTGAACGAAACGTGCAACGAAACTCTCAGCATGCAAGAGAATGTAACAGTGAAGGAAATAGAAAAAAACTGTTCAATGGATGAACGCAAGTCGGATTGTGAGTATATGATTGGCCTATATTCCCAGATATTAGATACTGTTATACCACTCACATATCATAGCCTCCTCAAAAAGCCTGTACTCCCATAATATTGTATCCAATGAAACATCTTCCATATTCAAGCTGATTGATTGGCTGATTTGAATATTTGAAAACAGGATTCACGAATGCTTTGGCTTCGGAAGTTGAGTGGGTTTCTGAACGAGTCTATTTAGAATCTTGGAATCGTTTTGTTCAAGCACCAATCGTTGTTTTTCAGAAAAATAGCATCCCCCCCATTTAGGAGTATCGACAGTTAAATGGCAATTTTTTGACTAAATATTTCATTAGACGTTCAAGATAAGGCCCTTGAAAGGTTTCTTGTCTTCTTTCCAGGTTACTATTTATTCGATGAAGTGGCCGGTGTTTGGGACGATAAAGTCATTGGGGCCGTGCTCCTGGTCGTAACACTGATCATTATGATTATCTGCCTCGTCTTGATCGTCAAACTCCTACAATCCATGCTGAAAGGAAAAATCGCCAAACTCATCCGCAAGTTCCTCAATGCTGACTTCCCTGGATATCTCAGCTGGTTAACCGGTTACATAGCGATTCTCCTTGGTGCCGGTATGACGATCCTCGTACAAAGTAGTTCCATCTTCACGTCCTCCATGACGCCGCTGGTGGGCATGGGACTTGTCACCATCTACAGGATGTATCCGCTGACCTTGGGGGCCAACATCGGAACTACTTTCACCGCCGTCCTGGCCGCCTTAGCCTCGAACAATTTACACGATACTCTTCAAATTGCCATGTGCCACTTGTTCTTCAATATCTGTGGTATTTTGATCTGGTACCCCATACCGTTCATGCGAAACATCCCGATCTCCATGGCTAAATTCCTCGGCAACACAGTTGCCGAATACCGATGGTTCGCCTTCCTCTATATCCTCGTCATGTTCTTCTTGTTCCCATTGTCCGTATTCGCTCTGGCACTACCAGGCTGGTATGTATTGCTGGCTGTCTATGGGCCAGTAGTTATTATCGTTATTATTGTCATCATCATTAACGTCCTTCAGAAGAAGAAGGCGAGCGTATTGCCCGAAAAACTTAGAACCTGGAACTTTCTGCCTGAATGGATGCGCTCGTTGGCACCACTAGATCGCCAGATCAGCAGAATCAGATGTTGTAGTTGCTGTAGGAGCAAAGAAGACAGTTCATATAGCATGAGCTAACCACGAAAAGACGGCTCTGTTTAAGAAACGTTTCAGTGACACTTATGTGATCATATTTCCTTTTTAAAATCTACATTAACTGCATTTGATCACAGGGAAACTCGGGATCCGTGCACCTTTATGCCATAAAATACCTTCCGTGTGTACGTGTTATACATTGTATTCTACTGTAACATCAGCCCTTCTAACTGCTGTGCCATAGGCCTACAAATGTCATACATCTTTACAGAGATCATACTTCGATGTCGTGCGACGCAACGTTCATAAAGTTGGTTCGCAGTTCGCAGTTTGTTATTCGAGGGGACCAGCAATTATTTCTTCAGATATGGAAATCTGTTTTTTTTTTTTATTATGAGTACTTTGAACTCCAAACTCTGCATAGGAAGAGAGAATGTCATACTCTATATCTTTGCATATTCATATCCCAAATCTGACGCCAGGGGGCGGTGCAAGGGGCGCTGTTATGAATCGCTAAATGACTAGTCCCCTCGAATATCGAAAAGCGATCTAACTTTATGAACGTGCGACGCAGGATTATGATCTCTGAAGGACCCATAGTTAGTCCTGATGAATGTGTGCCGCTGATGAATAGAAATGAGTGTACGTTCTCTCTAAAAAAAGTTGAGTGAAATTAAAAGTAAGAGTGGAAACTGATCCCACTCAATATTTGAGTGAGATTTTCACTCAACTTGGGTTACTTTTCACTCAATTTGAGTTAAATGCACTCAACTTGAGTGGCATTCACTCAAGCATAAGAGTGACATTCACTCAAGCATAAGAGTGATATTCACTCAAGCATAAGAGTGAAAATTTATCCCACTCAAGTTGAGTGAACTTGAGTGGTTTTAACTCAAGTTGAGTGAAAAGTAACAAGTTTGAGTGAACAGGTATATTTCACTCAACTTTAGTTGAACAGTTCACTCAAGATTTTGTAGAGAATAAGTAGGAGCCGGATACCGTTTTTGGTTGGTTAATTAGGTTTATTGGGGGGGGGGCGAGATTTTGTTTACCCTCTCGACCCCCCAATAATCCTAATTAACCAGTTAACAACGGTAACGAGCCCCTGTGAGTAGGATTGGTAGGTACAACCATGACTGATAATAATTTCTATTGCCTGTCCGTGAATCGTCGGCTGTGTATTATAAATCGCAAGCTTCATCAATAGATATTTTCCTCATGACCCAATATCTAAGGTATATAAGAAACAACATTTTGTGTAGCCGGTACGTGTTATTTTATAGGCAAACTAATGTGGACCACATGCAAATAGGTTGGTTTTAAATACATGCAGTAGCTCCCAACTCGCACAATAATGTGTGTGGGAAGATGTTCGCTTTCATTGGGTTAGGGCAATCCCGCTCTCTAAAATGGAGGTAAAAAATGTCGTTTTTGCTCAATAAATCAGTTCCCATAATGAATTCAACAGAATCCTCTCGTGGCGCACACAGATACAAAGATATATCCGCCTCAAATGGTAGTAAAAAAATAAACTGTCATCTATCTAATTTGCATAATAATAAGCCAAACATCTGTTCCAACAACATTGACTGGTTCTTCAAATGGCAAATTAGTTTTGGGACATGGGACAATAGATAAATTAATGCGCCTGATGTTTTGAAATATTTGTTCAGAAGGAACAAATGTTATTGAGCAAAGACGACCTTTTATATCTCCATTTTAGAGAGCGGTATCGCCCTAACCTGTTCAAGGCTATCGGTCTGCTACCTCCTATTTTTGTGGGAGACCCGCTTTCCAAGTGGTTTAGATCGCCGACAAATAGTGTTGGAGATTCGGTGCCTTACTCTGGGGGACGCTGGTTCAAATCCCGCACGAGAGTCCACAAATTTTCAGCACTAGAATCTGTGCTATACTAAGAAAGTGTAATCCGAAAATATTGTTTTATGTGTGTACTTTTTAGTGTTTTGTGGAAACAATATTTTGATAAAAAATAATATAAACTTTTTGGTCAACTTTGTCCATTTTTGATGCACCAGATCTCAATTTTGGAAACAGATCTTTCAATTACCTCTTGAATAAATATTTACGTTTTTTTAAAATCTGGTTTAAATCAGGCGATTGGTGCATGGGCTCGAATCCAAATCAACAATGTGGCTTTCTACACAAACATACCGATATTTTATATATGTGAACCAACTCGAGTACGGTCATCAACGACAAGGTTTCTGATTGGTTATTTTCTTTCAGTCAATAGCCAATCACTCCTGGTGTACTATATGACTGGCTGGGAAGCTGTCAGTCGTCTGGTCAGCACGCCTACTTGTATCTTGTGCCGCAAAGAACCAAGTTCTTGCAAGCCGAATATAGAATTTATTGCTGCTGCACAAATATTCAGTATATTCGTATTTATTTTGGATCAGTCTTGAATTAGATCATGTACATAACCATTCTGGGTTTCCATCCATCGGTCCATTACAGGAAAAAATCCGTAAATCTTAAATTAGATATGGAAGATATTTACGATGCATATCCGCAAGTTCATTTCCCTGACAAGGAGAAAAAAATCAGATATATTAGATTTGCATTAGATTTTTTTTTTCTCAATAACTATCATACTCGGATTCGATTTTAATCTAAATATCACGCATTTCGTTATCTATGATTATTTACAATCTAATTAAAATTGAATCTATATGCTCCCCATTTGGATATTGTCGCTTGTAGGATCTAACATGCTTGCAGTAACTCAAGTGTTAACCAATCCCGAGAACGCTTCATAGTGCTTTGAAGGGAACATTGATGACAAAGAATTGTTGGTTGGCTCAGCCGAATTAGCCGGCTCGCTGGCGGGTGTCTTTTCATGTTAACGCGGTCCCGACATTGTGGCACCATAATACGGGGGTAGATATATGGACTGATCTTTGGTGTAAACATTGGGGTAAATAGACACAGTGAACCTATCTTCCCTCCCCGACTGCAAATGGGTGCGTCCAGATGCGACCATGATGTCATAATGCTATTAAATATCCATGGTATGGGCGCTCTGAACACCAAATTCAATTGAAATACGCAAGATCCTATATAGGGACATGTACGATTGGGTAGCATTGATAGGATATTAATTTATTAAGATTGGATTATTTAATGAGCTATTTGACAGAAACTGACAATCCGGTTCCATGACCCGTTGTCTTTCAGATGAATGACGAACTTCTAACATAAAATCTATTCATGTATTGGAAAACTCCATGGAAAAGTTGTATCGTCCTTTTGTGAAGCGCACGTGGTCTATTTTTGACGATCTGACATGAACACGTGGTTATCAAGCGGTTACCTCCCCTTCTTATCAATAGGAAGATTAGTATGGACAGGAACCCAGTCCGTGATATTAACATTAGACGAACTGACTCGGGCTGTCGATGAAGAGCTTGGGAATTGGTAAAAGACCATATCATTCATTCTGACAAACCGTTAGCCAGAAATATATTCATGTATGAACAGGAGAGCAGTAGGGTTATATCCGGAATAAAGTATTGTCATATCATATCAAAGGGACTACAAGCAGTTGTGGTGACATTGACATGTTCTACCATGACGGTTTGTCGATTCTCAGGGCGAAGGATATGTGATGTTAATATTGTGTGTGATGATATTAAATCTTTTATTTTTTATTTTATTTCATTTATTTATTTTTTAATGCAAAAACTGCCAAATCAGATTTTTCTTGGAATTAACATATATATTAACATACCTTGAAAATATGCGACGGTCAGCTGCATTAAAATGGATATATTCCTCATCAAATTGTGCTTCTTGGCTTGTTTTGGTATTGTTGAGGCTTTTTTTCCAGAGGATTTCCTCTTGTGAAATAAAAATATGACACCTCAAACCAGATGTATATTTTCAAACTGTTCGACTATTTCAAAGAACCTAGAATTGTTTTGGTTTCAGGTGACATGTTTTTGTTACCAGAGAAATCCTCCCAAAATAAATGTCTCAAAATACCAGGATAAAGGAGAGCATTATTATCAATCATAAATCCATTTTTAATCAATTGACCATGGTAATTTTTTCGAGGTTTATATTTCAGTACGTGAATTTCAGTACAAATATGATTGTGGTCAGGTTTTGGGTTTACTGAAACACACGGAGGAGTCTTTCCCATGTTAACGTCATATATCATTTGTTTCTCCTGTATCAACACCAAAGTACATTTTTTATTGAATTTGATCAAAATTAATGTTTTAGTACATGTATATATCACGTAAAATGTGATTGCAAATACCGTATATATTTATGTATGTGTAATGAAATTTGGTCACCATGAGGTATTATATGATCGAGGTGCCAAAATATTTGAAATACATTCTCACTTGATCAGAGGTGGAACCTGAAGCCGTCAGTGTAACATCATTGGTACACTGACGAGAGGAGTATAATACAGCTCGGACAATGGGAGAACGGAGAATTATAACCTACCCAACCACAAAGACATTCACCGAATGTCAGCTTTGAATGTTAAAGGCTAATTATAAGATTGTATAAATCTTGTCCTTATTTATTTTTGTGATATATTGCGAAGTTTGGATCGAGCTGCTGTTATAAACTGACAGAAACGGTCCATGAGAGAGCACCAAAGAATGGCGGTCACATAGATTGTTTCCTGTTAACAACGGACAATAACCATGGAATAATAGTCAGGGTGGCTCTTTCAAAAGGCGAGTGCGCATGCACGAACAATGTTTTTAATCAACCATGCTTATGACTGCATTATGTGATGAAAGACAAAATGCATATATCGTTTAAAAGTTTGCTTGACCTTTATGTAAATAAATAATGTATATAACACATTCTTTTTGTTATCAATTGTATTTCGACCGAGAAATATCGTATCATCTGACCAGAAAGAACACAAAACAGTTTTTTGAAGTCGCATAAATACCGTATAAACTGTTGGCCAGAAAATGCGCAGAACAGCTTCATCGTTTCTGATAAATATTACATCGTCTGGACAACAAACACACATTATGTACTTTCTTTGGAATTTGATGAACGATCAACGAATATAAAGTCATTTACTCAACAAATACAGTTCCAGTCAAGATCGATATCGTAATGATAAACATACACAACGTACAGCTTCTTCGAGTTCGTTACAAACAGCTTCTTCAACATAAACCCATATGGTACGACCCTAGTTCCAGTTTTTTTCAGTCCAATATAGTCGATATAACTGGACATTTTTCTGCAATTCCTGTCAAACTTAAATCTGCTGTACTCAATGGACCAATAATGATACAGCGATTAATCCCCCACTTGCACCCAATTCAAGTTATTCCTTTAACAATAGAACTACGCCGAAAGCACTGCCACTTGCATTGAGCCCTGGTTCACAGCCGTTCTTTCATTCACTCTCTTCCCCATTTCTTGCCTAAGAAATATTTTTAATCAACAACTGGACCATTTTCCACTAACTGGACTGAGTTGCCAAAATTATCATAAACGTAGGAATCTAATGGTCCTTTCTTGGAATAATAAGATAATTTGATTCATAGCTATCAATAGTTAAACTCTCCCCCCCCCCCCAATGCTTATGACAGTGGATGGAAAAACCGCTGCGAACCACCGGTCAATGCAACGCCGGTGCTATCGGCGCAGCTGTATTGTTAAAGGGTTAACTTGAATTTTGTGCAAGTGGGGGATTGAGTTCTCGTACATTCATTCAGTCTGGTAAATACAGAGCGACTGAGGCTCCCAGTGTGGCTGCGTGGAGAATGAGTATCTCGTCTTGTCAGCTCCCGTGCCAACCAGCACTACCGTCTTACAATGGAGGGCATGCACCGATATACCAACATTCAGTGATGAAAATCTCATTCAGCGCGAGTTTCCACTGTTGGTTGAAACCATTCATATGGACCTTCGATAGCTTTGTCATGTTGTTACAACACGGTCTATGTCCTGCAGCAAAAGATGAATTTCTTGGTAGATTCTTTTCAATACAGCCAGCTTAGGCATTGAATGCTGAAAAATATGATTGAAATAGAATAATGAGATAAAGAAGTTTTTCCTCATAGATTGTTCCTCATAATCGAGTGTTATACATTTCTAAATAGCCAGAATGGAAACGCTAGTGCAACTAGCGAACTAATATATCTACACGTTATATTTGGAGGTTAACAAGATGTGCGACATAATTAATCCGCCAAGGAAAAGGGAAAAACCGTTACATTTATAAACGCCATAGTGAGTCTCTGAATATACTGATGCAATAAATTCCTTTCCCGCCCACCCTTCATTTCAGTAATCTTCCAACCGCTTCCCCCACCCCATCACCCGGACATGGAGCAACAGATGGATTAATGCACCAGAAGTTTTGAAGCATTGGTCAAGAAAGAATCACAAATTATTGAGCAAAAACGACCTATTTTACTTCCATTTTAGAGAGCGGGATCTGTCTAACCTCATAGCTCCACCCATATACACTAGAAATTCCATGTCACGTTTGACTGATTAACCCATTCTCCGTATCACTTTGTCAGTCGAATCGAGAATCAAATTCCTCAACAATCAGCAGTACACAGCATGCGGTCACTAATGCACAAAGTATGCATTTTCTTTCTGGGACACCAGCACCTAAGGCTTCAAGTAAGATAACTGTAGTTCTCCCTTTCCTTTACAGACAAATCTGAATACGGGATCAACAGTTAATTTCAAATAACACTATATTTTTCACGCGTGTTGGTCTACATTTTATTGTGTCGCCAGCGAAATTATACAACACTTCAATGGAGCGATGATCTTCGCCTGACTGGCTCCATACAAGCTATTCCCAGATCACAAGTGATGTTCAATCAAATAAAAGAACAGCAAATAGATACACTCGCTCCACTCATGGGCTGGTAAAAACTGTGCCACAACCCAAATTGTCTTCAGGCATCTGTACTATTACTACTCAGCCAAAAATGTGTTTACACTGTAAACAAAAAAAATCATCAACATTAATTGTATGAAAAGGAGCGTTTTTTTAACTTCAAAAAGGCAGACCCCAATTTTATAGACCAATGTCGGTTCTTCGGTATCTGTTACTGTGGAAATCTAACTCATAAACTAATAGATGTAAACATCCGTAGACAATTAGTTCAAATCCACAAGCTTCCAGAGTCATACTCCAAATATTCCGCTAACCAAATCTGGACACTTAAGTTTAACTTAATTCAGTTGTAGTGAAAAGAAGAACAAAATTTTCACTAATTTAAATTCCTTGAATGAAAATGTCCCTTTCATCTTTTTCCGTAAGATATATATATAATGAGGTGGCTTAGAGAACTTATATTTACGTAAGTGACAAAAGCGTGATTTTTTCACCAAAGGATCCCCACATGCGGGCGTCGGTTCGAATCCCGCTCCTGACTCGTACCATTTCACTGGTCACACGGAGTCATAGAAATGAGAATGTTGTTATTGAGATAGTGTAGTCTCTCAATTTCGGATAAATAAAAGTCAAGGGAAGTAATCCATTTTAGTAGTACATAAAGCAGAAACTATCAGGGTTAATTTTTCGGGGAATTTTCTTGAAAATCCCTGTTCTATTTATAGATCACTTGGGAGTAGTAGGGAAAGGGGAGTTTCGGCGGTGCAAACAAGCGCGTTTGGAGAGAGGTGGCCATGTTCGCTCTGGCTGCCTGGTAGAGTTACCTCAACGTATCCGGAAGTGACGTCACAGAGGTCATATGCAAATTCTTTAGGTCAACTTGGGGTCGCGGTGGACCAACGCCTATGTTAACGCCTTAACGCTTTATCTTAACGCCATAACGCCCTAGCATAACGCCTTGACGCCATGATGTAGACAAATCAGAGAACAACAACAACAAGGGTGACAGGTCAATCGTGTTATTAGCCCCCCCCCCCCCACCCCAGTACATCATACCCACGCTGGGGGATCCGCATTGGGTATGTTTACAATTCAAGTAGGCTCTTGTCCAATTAGAAGCCGTCGTTTGAGAAAGTTTCATTTTCGGCCAGAATCGCTTTTGGCCTAAGCGTCGTCGGGCAGGCCAGGATACTGTAACGGCAGCATGGCCTGAAAGACTTGTTTGCGCATTTGGGGTGTAGTAAGTGAAGTGGTCATTCATGGGGTGCGCTGGGATATATTTGAGAGATTGAGGTTCTATATCTCATCCAAAGATGGAATGTAGAGTGTCGTCTTGAAGCTCTCGTTTTGTAGACCACGTCATCTGCAACGTCATTGGTGACATCAGTACGAGTGGTAGCGAAATTTTGATTAGTCGACCAATACATATGGACTGATAATCCCTATATGTACAGACACCACCACCACACACCACCACCATTACCACCGGGCGTTGACGCCCGTCATCACTCGGTGGTGGTAGCTCCCGTAGGGTGGTAGCTCCCGTAGGGCGAAGCTCTTGGAGCTCGGAGCTCTTGAAGTCTGAGCTTGGAGCTCTTGGAGCGCAGAGCTCAGAAGTGACGTCATCGTACGCATGCGCACTCTCCTGTACCCTATAGCCCGTAGGGCATAGGGTACACTAGGGTAGATGAGTGCAAAGATAATTCAGGCAGGCCATGACAGCTGATAAAGATAAGTAATTAGAGTGATGTATTAACATCACCAAATATAAGAGATAGATGGCTGTTTTTTGTATCTCGGTAAAAATTGTGTTAAACTGATGAAAATGTCCAACAATAATTCTCAAATTTGGTGGCCATTTTGAATTCATCAAAGCTGGCCTATCTGTAATATTGTAACGGTACATTTACTGAACATCAGTGCCATGCACCTTTCATGTAAAAGTGTTCACCATATGAAATACAAATGCGTACAAAGGGTAGTCGGTTGGTTTTGGTCAACACATTAATACTTTTGTCACAAATGTAAATAACTTCCAAGTTTTTTTACGGTAAACCACTCGACTAATAAGGGTATTATTATACGAGGTCAATAAGGGAGAGACGACGGGGTCACCGGCAACATGTTTAATGAATTCACCCTCAAATCTGTATTGATTGCCGTTCCTATTACTGCTACAATACACTCCTACTTGGATCCATGACAACAAGAGCCCAAGGGGCTTAAATATTCGCCCGTATATCTGGAATTACATTGGTCCAAATTTCAAGGTTGTTTAATAACCAATTGACTAAAAATCCTGAAAAAAATGATGATTTAACAATTTAATCATTTTGGAGTCACCGCGAGCTTGACCTTTGACCTTCATTTTGGTAGGTGAAACATCGTGTCCCCCTACTGTATCTACTGAGACAGAAAAACTGTTATTTTTAATAATTTCCCGATTTTGGGGTCACAGTGACCTTTGACCTTCGACCTTGACCTATTTTTTGCTATGCAACACTTCATTTCCCCCTACAAACGAGAGATCCTGAAGGATCTTGGCGCCCACCATTGTCCGATAATTGTAGGCTAATGACTAGAGGATCTTTTTGTCCATTGTTACTAAGAACAGACGCTTGATTTGTAATTTTGTTTACAGAATTTCGAATCTGAGTGAAAAAGATCGAAAAAGGCCACTGAAAAACACCAAGATATAATCTAAGTTTCAGGAGTTTCAAGATTTCTAGAAACTTTACTTATGTCGGTTGTTATAATACAAGAGAAATGAGCAAAGTTAGTCTGAAAGTGAATGTACATGTACGGAGGATCCTTCGCCTTTGTTTTGTAGTATTTTTTTTATTTATTTTTTTGCACGTGTCATCATTGGGTACTGGAAGCGAAGACCAATCTCTTTGACACTTTGGCATGAGCTATGAAACATACTTAAGATTTTATAATTAGGAACGAATGCTAATTCTGTTCTGTTTATTGGGCTATTTTGAGATATCTCTTTTAAGATACCATGCTCGAAAATAGTAAGATGGTACAATGCTTAATACTGAAGGGATCCGGTCCGCGCAGTAATGTTGAAACTTCAAAAGTGCCTGGACCCTGATTATCTCCCTTGGATCGAAACATGCAGTAGTCTACAGTTGTCGAGTTGTGACGTTGAGTCACAAGAGTGACATCCCTTCATGTAGCCGACCCGCCGGCAGACGAAAGGGTGGAGCAGTTCACTTGCTACTGCATGGACTAAAGAAAGCTGATTTAAAATTTGAAGAAATACATTTTAATTCCGAATTATTTGAACTCCTTGATATGGAAGGTGAAGGTACGGATATTCTCTATAGTCAATATATAGAATATGCCCCACCGTTTGATCCGCCGACTCTTGCGATGCAACGTCACATCTCGAGAATACCAAATTCATTTGGAGCGTAACTTGGATTTTCGAATCGGACCAAAAAAGGTATCTTGCACTACTAGGCCCCATATGGGACCTGTGTACCAAATTTCAGAAAGATCCATGAAATATTTCCCAAGAATTCACGGTAACAATGTTTCGAGGGGAAATTCAAGATGGCCGCCTTGTGGCCATATTGGATTTTCGATTCGGACCGAAAAAGGTACCTTGCACAACTAGACCATAAGGGGAACCTGTGTACCAAATTTGAGAAAGATCCATGCAGTTGTTCCTGAGAAATCGCGATAACAAGGTTTTATGGGAAATCCAAGATGGCTGCCTGGTGGCCATATTGGATTTCGGAATCAGACCAAAAAAGGTTTCTTGCACAACTAGACCCCAAGGGGAACCTGTGTACCAAATTTGAGAAAGATCCATGAAGTAGTTCCTGAGAAATCGCGATAACAAGGTTTCATGGGGGAATCCAAGATGGCTGCCTGGTGGCCATATTGGATTTCGTAATCGGACCAAAAAAGGTTTCTTGCACAACTAGACCCCAAGGGGAACCTGTGTACCAAATTTGAGAAAGATCCATGCAGTAGTTCCTGAGAAATCGCGATAACAAGGTTTCATGGGGAAATCCAAGATGGCTGCCTGGTGGCCATATTGGATTTTCGAATCGGACCAAAAAAGGTTTCTTGCACAACTAGACCCCAAGGGGAACCTGCGTAACAAATTTGAGAAAGATCCATGCAGTAGTTCCTGAGAAATCGCGATAACAAGGTTTCATGGGGAAATCCAAAATGGCTGCCTGGTGGACATATTGGATTTCGGAATCAGACCAAAAAAGGTTTCTTGCACAACTAGACTCCAAGGGGAACCTGTGTACCAAATTTGAGAAAGATCCATGCAGTAGTTCCTGAGAAATCGCGATAACAAGGTTTCATGGGGAAATCCAAGATGGCTGCCTGGTGGCCATATTGGATTTTCGAATCGGACCAAAAAAGGTTTCTTGCACAACTAGACCCCAAGGGGAACCTGTGTACCAAATTTGAGAAAGATCCATGCAGTAGTTCCTGAGAAATCGCGATAACAAGGTTTCATGGGGAAATCCAAGATGGCTGCCTGGTGGCCATATTGGATTTTCGAATCGGACCAAAAAAGGGTTCTTGCACAACTAGACCCCAAGGGGAACCTGTGTACCAAATTTGAGAAAGATCCATGCAGTAGTTCCTGAGAAATCGCGATAACAAGAATTGTTTACGGACGGACGGACTGACTGACGGACGACGGACCACGGACAAAAAGCGATTTGAAATTAGAAATTTTTAATGATTTCCTGATTTTTCTGTTACACTGACCTCTGACCTCGACTACATTTGGTATGCAACACATCGTTCCCCACTAGGGCATCCACTCACCAAAAATTATAACTGTAGATAGAAAACTGTCAATGATCAATGATTTCCTGATTTTAGGCAACAGTGATCTTTGACCTCTGATCTCGACCTCAATTTTGGTACGCGACACATCGTCTTCACCTTGAGAATCCATTCATGACAAATTGCAACTGTGGATAGAAAACGTTCAAAGATATAGACCGGACACGATCACTTCAGTGATTTCCTGTTTTTTCTTAGGTCAGTGACCTTTGAACTCTGACCTCGACCTTCATTTTGGTACGCGACACATCGTCTCCCTTTAAGGTATCCACTCACCAAAAATTTAAACTGTCCCAGATACAGATCGGACACGAGGGACGGACGGACGGACGGACGGATGGACGGAAACCGCCATCACATAATACGTCCGCCTTTTGGCGGGTTTAATTTCTGGAGTTTAATTTCTACAGTTTAATTTCTGGAGTTTAATTTCTTCAGTTTAATTTCTGGAGTTAGTTATCGCTCTTTTGAAAAGAGTTCACATGTTTAAGGTTCCATTTTGCGAAAAGCCTGTAAATTATCAGATTTCTCGAGTCTGTTCACCGCCCGATGAAGACCGAACAGTACACGGTAAAGTATCGGATATCGCTCCGCAATAATGGTGACATACGATTCGCAAGCCATCTTATGGATAGCGAAATTATTCGAACTTGATTGCGTATGTTTCGACGTCAGTCAAGAGCGATACTCTCTAAAATAATTAGACTGAAATTCAATCTATCAGATTGAAATTTTCAATATAATAGATGGAATATTCAATCGAATAGATTGGTCACTAATTCCAATGTTATAAACAACACCACGTGGGGACATCTCGCGCTGTGAATTGGTTGTCCAGTTGACCCGATTCTACGGTCTGAAATTTGAATGAATGTTATCGGCAGTCTCCGTCTTACTATTTTTGCGACCCTCTTGAATTACCGGGAGCTCTGCGGCATTTCGTGCGGAGCAGACTCGAGGTACCGGTAGGAAAAGGATCAGATCCACTAACGCCGGAGTGGATCTGTTTCTAATCAGATTGGTTTTCAGACCAGACCAGTTTCACGTGTAACATGTTCCAGAAGTTGGGACAACGTCGTGTTTGGGCTTTCATTTTGAAACGTGTAGTCGAGAGGGAATGGCCGTATCATGTTTCAGATTGAGACGAGTGTAGACCAATCTCTCCCCACCCCGCCACCCTTCCCTGATAAATTGCAAAAACGACGTTATCCGTTTGTTGATGGGTGGTGGAGCGACTATCCCATGAAATCCTAGACTTGGTGTTGATGAACAGTTTGAGAGGGATAATTTTTTGCACGACGATAACGCTGTATTGATTGATTGATTGATGGTAGATCGAGTACCCAATGAAAGCCTAGGAGAAGTAGCGACAGTCAGGTTGGTAACCCTCCAGACGAAGTGGTTACCTTTAATACCATTATGGCTGGTATGTTGATTGGCTCGTGGTACGACATATGTTGTACTTGTTGCCATTTTCCAAGAGGGTTATTTACCTATCCATGAGCCACTGGCCCAATTCTCATCCAAGATAAAGTGGATACTTTTCTTTCCTTACGTCAATGGAGCTGGACTCAGCATAAGATTTCTTCACTCAACGCTGTAAAAAGGCGCATTCTAGTCGTCTCGGCAGATATAGATACAGAATGACTGATATAGATAGTCGAACTTGCATATAAACAACTTTTACTTCTTCTGTTATTTGTTTTAAACCATAGTGCTTGTAAAATTATGAATTACAAAAAGAGGCCCGAAAAATACAATTCCAGACCCTTTGTCAACCACTACGCAACCATGTTACCAGCCACGGTGCTGTCAACCTGTAAAGTTGCATGACCTTCTCGAAGTCATTTCACCATCTCGATGCATTACAAGGTCATTTGTCTGCCAGCCACCATATTGCCATAAACACCTGAACGGTCTGCAGGGGGCGTTTCACCGACGTGAACGGTCACTGCACGGACCACCGACGGAGGAATGTGACGATTGTGGTCGAGTCTTTAAAGATAGTCTTTTGTCAATTGAGATAACCGTTTCGTCCATGGACCGTCACCACGCCACCTCTGAAACTCTTGAAGACGACTGATTTGTTGGAGCCCATGGAGAACGAGTGAGTGAGTAGGGTATTAATGTTGCTTTCCAAAACTTTTCAGTCATATCACAACGACACGTTCACAATAGCCGGACACCAGGCCAACCAGTCCTTGACACATCCTCTTACAGTTGAGTGCCAAGCGAGGAAAATACAAGTTCCATTTTTTTTAATTCGGCGTGACTCGACCCCAACATCAGTGAACACACTGAGGACGTTGTGCAACAAAGTATCCATCTCAGTCTGTCCATCAGCAGTACATTTAGGCCTTCATTGGGTACCCGCTGCATCTCCAATCAACACACGGATAATATCATCGAGCAACTAGGTATCCATCTCGGCCTGTCCACCAATGCTAAGTCAAGGCCTTCATTGGGTATCCGCTTCACCGCCAATCAGAATATCAACTTAAGAGTTTAGGCGGCAGATCGTACTACTCCCAAGTTCAGGTTCAACCACACGAATCTAATACCAGGTCCCATCATTCCATGACTCCATACATTCCATGACGCACTCCCTTCATGAACACCCAATGACCCAACATTCACGCCTCATTTTACGTCTCATCCCCCGCAAAAAGAAGAATTGATTCTCCCTTTATATACTATTGGTGTCCAGCTTTCCATCTTTCTGTATTCAATCTAGGGAGACGGAAAGGTGAAATACAGGAACGATGTCGAGCTTTCCATCTCGTTTATCCGGTTCAAACTCAATTTTAGCTGAGCAGTTTTATGATCTTGTAACGGATACTGAATCCCAGGATTGCTCAACAAAATTTTGCAAATAACATTCTATGAACATGATCAATTAAAATATGCGTCACCCAGAAGCTGTAGCGACAAATAACAACCAAAATATTTCAAAATCAATTGCTTTGAGAATCTGACATTTCATTCAAACCAGCAGCGACACCTAGCGGGAGATGACGGCCACTTTATCTGTTAAAGCTGGGTACGTTCCACTCGCTTAGAAAAGTCTTGGCGAAAATCATTTGTTCTGGCCGTATTAACTAGTCTTTAGTCGAATATTTTAATAAAGGTGATCTCTGCAAACTTCACACGTTTCCGGGAAATAAAATGGATTCGATATCACGACGCATGGACTGAGCAGTAGCTACGAGCAGATCCAGCATTCAATATATCACAATTATTGTTGGAGCTGGATATTTAACTGGAGTACATGATATACCTGACCTTTTTTCCTATTTATTTATTTATTGATTATGGTGTCAGTTCACTTACCAGGAAGAGTGGGTAGAGACCCCTTTTCTGAGTACCTGGTCTGTCAGACAACAATACGGACAGGTAACAGGTCACCTGGTGCTGAAATACACAGCTAAACATGAATATCAGGATACACATAACTCATCTCCAGAACAATTCGGATGACTGTTTCATATTGCCAATCAGTATTTAAATAATACAAATTACTCTGAAATTATTTTCCAAACAAATGGAAAGATGGGAAGGCGCCTTGGTACTTTCCAGAATTTATAGGTGCCGTACAAGTAGTCGCTTTCAAAATTTAACAAGAGCCCAAGGGGCTTCAATATACGCCCATCTATCTGGATTTACATAGGTCCAAATTTCAAGGTTGTTTAATAGCCTTGATTCCAACTGGTAGCTAGCAATCCAGAGGTAGGTCTACAATTTTGTGCTTCTGAGAACGTAAAATATATCACATCTAAAATTGAATGATAAACTAAAATGAGCTTAACTCTTGGAAACTAGTTGACCTTGGAGCAAGAACCGAGATCTCACATATCCCACACTGAAATCTATCGGTATTTGATACCATTCCATACCTTGAAACTAGAGATATCGCATGGACAACAAATGTAAATGAATGAATGGATAGAACGCAACATCACATTACATGACCTCGTCTTCGACAGGCATATGAACATGTGACTTAATGATTTTCTGATTTTGGGGTCACAGTGACCTTTGACCTTGACCTAAATTTTGGTACACGACACATCGACTTCTGTCAATGTATGGACACAACAAAATTGGGGGGTCACAGTGACCTTGACGTTCAGCCTTGACCTACATTTTGGTATGTGACACATGTCCCCCTAATGTATCTACTGACACAAAAAAAGTAATTTTCAAAGATTTCTTGACTATTGACCTTGACCTAAATTTTGATACATGACAAACCATCTCCCTGTAATTTCTCAATGGACACAAACAATCATGATTTTTAACAATTTCACGATTTTGGAGTCACAGTGACCTTGATCTACATTTTGGTATGTGACACATCGTGTCTCCGTAATGTATCTACCGACAAAAAAACTGTTAATTTTAATAATTTCCTGATTTTGGGGTCACAGTGACCCTTTGACCTTGACCTAATTTTTGGTATGCGACACTTCATTTCCTCCTATTGAATCCACTCACCAAAAATCAGTAATTTTTAATGATTTCCTGATTTTTAGGTCACACTGACCTTTGACCTTGATTCTGGTATCACAGTGATCTTGTCTATTGACCTGGATCTAAATTTTGGTACATGACCAAACGGCTACCCGTAGTTTCTCAATGGGCTAAAACTAAAAAAAATCATGATTTTTAACAATTTCATGATTTTGGGGTCACAGTGACCTTGATCTTTGACCTTGACCTACATTTTGATATGTGACACATTGTGTCTCCCTAATGTATCTACTGACACAAAGAAATGTTATTTTTAATAATTTCCAGATTTTTGGGTCACAGTGACCTTTGACCTTCGACCTTGACCTATATTTTAGTATGCGACACTTCATTTCCCCCTATTGAATCCACTCACAAAAAATTAGAAATGTTTAATGATTTCCTGATTTTTCGGTACCACTGACCTTTGACCTTGACCTACATTTGGTATGCAACACATCGTTTCCCCCTAGGGCATCCACTCACCAAAAATTAGAACTGTAGATAGAAAACTATCAATGATTTCCTGATTTTAGGCAACGGTGACCTTTGACCTCTGACCTCGACCTGAATTTCGGTACGCGACACATCGCCTCCAGCTGATGTATCCACTCATAAAAAATTGCAACTCTGGATACAAAACATTCAAAGATATAGACCGGACACGAACACTTCAGTGATTTCCTGTTTTTCAGGCCGGTGACCTTTGACCTCTGACCTCGACCTTCATTTTTGTACGCGACACTTCTTCTCCCCGTAGGGTATCCACTCACCAAAAATTGGAACTGTGAATAGAAAAGTGTTCCAGATATAGACCGGACACGGGGGACGGACAGACGGACGGACACACGGACGGAAACCGCCATCACATAATACGTCCGCCTTTTTGGCGGGCGTATAAAAACTAAACCACTTTAAAAATATTATTGCCCCGAAGTTAAATACGCATTTGCAAACAACAAAAGACATGGCTGGTAAAAGGCTACGAATGCAAATATCCAGCATTGTCCATGCTCGTTACCTAACCTCAGGCATAGAACAGGATAGGACTAACCGTCACAGTTGCATAAATTAATTTATTTTTTAAAAAAGTCAAACGCGGAAGTTTTGCTACTTTCCCGGTGTATTTCCTTTGAAACCTTGCTACCAATAATTAATCAGTAACATGAAAAGATGCGTCAAATAATACTTCATTTCAGGATCGTACTTTTAGACATTTTCGTTAATTTACAAATCTCACAGTTCGGCAGAAAACACGATTTTGTGAATAACTTCTACAAAACAATTTTTCCCCTGATGAAATTCTTACACGCATGGTTTGGTCAGTAGATGCAAGCATTCCATGTGAGAAAATGGAAATAAAAATAGAACTTTTGCTAGAATCCACGAAGTCACTTTTTAGCTGAAAGCAAAATTCCATGAAATATTTTGCATATTATATAATTCTAAGTATCTCGGGATTTGAAGCGGTATACGGATATATTTTCGTCAAAATGATTTAATTCACACCGGAATTATGAAATATTCGTTAAAAAGCGTTGAAGGTATGTGTTGACCTTAACCTGTAGAACGTCACAGTTTGGCGCCTCCGGTTAAAAATTTCGATCCCTTGCTGATTACTGTATTTCTGTGTTAGGTGCACATACTCAATTTTGTTCCGAGATGAATACCGGTAACAAACAGTCGTAATGGCCTGCATTTCCAAACATTTTTTTCGGTTCTTGAAATATACAAACCTCTGAGCTATTTAAAACATATTGCTTTCGGCTGTCATGCCAGTAGTAGTGTCTACGGATTTAAAGTCTCTTTTTGCCGGGGGAGGTAACTCTTGCATCCGACAGGGGGCGCCACCAGCTCAAGATTATGGATTGCATCAGCATTGGCGCGGTTATGGATTGCATCAGCATTGGTTGGATGCCAAGTTTTGACCACTATAGGTCCGTTAACCTTTGGCCTTTGTATTCCTCCGCGGTGGTGCGGTCATGTCTGGCGGTGATGCGGTCGCGGTAAAAAGCTTCCGCGGAGAAAAAGTAGTCCTCAGACTTCAAATACGCTGCATGGTCCGATTCGGTCGTATGAGGTATCAATGTGAAGCATTTGTGAAGGGGCATCTGATGGGCTGGGTGTGGGGTTGAAATAGCGCCATTCTGCGCATGCGCGGTGGACCAAGGGTATGGGAATAGACGTTTTGGGGTCTAGGGGAGCCACTAATGGTCCAATTGGGTCATACGAGGTATCAATGTGAAGCATTCGTAAAGGGGCATCCGACGGGTGGGTATGGAGTTGGAATATGGCCATTCTGCGCATGCGCGGTGGACCAAGGGTATGGAAATAGACGTTTTCGGGTGTTTGTGGGCCATTAGTGGTCCGATGGAGTCGTATGAGGTATCAATGTGAAGCCTATCTGACTGGACTCACGGTCGTTAGTGCGTCCGTGCGTTAAGACGGGCGTTGGGGACGCCTCACGGGCGTTGTGCACGCCTCACTCACTCACTCACTCACACACACGCGCGCATACACTCACACTCACAGGTAACTCTACCAGGTAGTTGGATGTAAAAATAGGCCGTTATCTACTCCAAATGCACTCCATCGCACCTCCGAAACTCCCACTTTCGCTACTACTCTCACTGATGACGTCACCAGTGACGTCACGTCACAGGTGACGTGGACATCCCTTCAAGTCGTGGTTTACACCCCGAGTGCTACAAAATAACACTTCCCTAGACACATTCGGACCAATAGTGGTCCATATCGGCCTCAAAATGTCTATTTCCATACTACAGCCTGCCGGCGCATGCGCAGAATGACGATATTCCTAACACCCATCCACCCAGACCGATGCGCCCTCACGTATGCATCACATTGATACCTCATTCGACTCAATCAGACCATTAGTGGCCCACCTAGACCCCAAAACGTTCCTTCCAATGCACTTTTCCCATAATTCCCTGTCTGCGCATGCGCAGACTGTTGAACACGAATGACACACTTGTCCAGGCGGATGCTCCTTCACGAATGCTTCACAACGATACCTCATAAGACTCCATCGGTTCACTAGGGGCTCACCTCGACTCCAAAACGTCTATTTCCATACCCTTTTCCCACAATTCCCTGTCTGCGCATGCGCAGAATGTCGAACACGGACGACACACTAGTCTAGGCGGATGCTGCCTCATGACTGCTTTACATTGATACCTCACTCAACTCCATTGGACTATTAGTGGTCCACCTAGACCCCAAAACGCCCATTTCCATATATTTTGTCTACTGCGCATGCGCAGAATGACGTCAGTTCCACGTCATACTAGTCCAGGCGGATGCCCCCTCACGTATCCTTTACAACGATACCTCACTCGACCCCATCGGACGATTAGGGGCCCACCTCGACCGCAAAATGTCTATTTTCATGCCCTTTTCCCACAATTCCCTGTCTGCGCATGCGCAGAATGTTGACAATGGCCGAGTCACTAGTCCAGGAGGATGCCCCTCACATAGGCTTCACATTGATACCTCATACGACTCCATAGGACCACTAGTGGCAAACCCAGACCCCAAAACGTCTATTTCCATATCCTTTCCCCACAATTCCCTGTCTGCGCATGCGCAGAATGTTGACAACGGCCGAGACACTAGTCCAGGCGGATGCCCCCTCACATAGGCTTCACATTGATACCTCATACAACTCTATCGGCCCATTAGGGGCTCCCCTAGATCCCAAAACGTCTATTTCCATACCCTTTTCCCACAATTCCCTGTCTGCGCATGCGCAGAATGCCGATATTCCAACCCCACACCCACCCGTCGGTTGCCCCCTCATGTGTGCTTCACATTGATACCTCACTCGACTCCATAGGACCACTAGTGGCCCACAAAGACCCGAAAACGTCTATTTCCATACCCTTGGTCCACTGCGCATGCGCAGAATGCCGATATTTCAACCCCGCACCCAGCCCATCAGATGCCCCTTTACGAATGCTTCACATTGATACCTCATATGACCCCATAGGACCATTAGTGGCTCCCCTAGATCCCAAAACGTCTATTTCCATACCCTTTTTCCACAATTCCCTGTCTGCGCATGCGCAGAATGGTGACAACGGCCGAGACACTAGTGCAGGCGGATGCCCCCTCATGTGTGCTTCACATTGATACCTCATACGACTCCATAGGACCACTAGAGGCCCACAAAGACCCGAAAACGTCTATTTCCATACCCTTGGTCTACTGCGCATGCGCAGAATGCCGATATTCCAACCCCACACCCACCCGTCGGATGCCCCCTCACATAGGCTTCACATTGATACCTCATATGACCCAATTGGACCATTAGTGGCTCCCCTAGATCCCAAAACGTCTATTTCCATACCCTTGGTCCACCGCGCATGCGCAGAATGACGCTATTTCAATCCCGCACCCAGCCCATCGGATGCCTCCTCACGAATGCTTCACATTGATACCTCATACGACCCAATCGGACCATGCAGCGTATTTGAAGTCTGGGGACTACTTTTTCTCCGCGGAAGCTTTTTACCGCGACCGCATCACCGCCAGACATGACCGCATCACCGCGGAGGAATACAAAGGTCAAAGGTTAACGGACCTATAGTGGTCAAAACTTGGCATCCAGCCAATGCTGATGCAATCCATAACCGCGCCAATGCTGATGCAATCCATAACCTTGAGCTGGTGGCGCCCCCTGTCGGATGCAAGAGTTACCTCCCCCGGCAAAAAGAGACTTTAAATCCGTAGACACTACTACTCATGCCTTTATCAAGTGATCTGTTGAAGGTATCGGAGCGTCAGTTCAACCAAAGTTACTGTGAAATATGTGCTCTATTACACTTCTAAAATGCACCAGAAATAGAAGATGGAGTACACTAGAGTATAAATTTTCAAAATTGCCCATGCTGCATTAAAAAAAACACAGGAAGGAAGCAATCAGAGATTGCTCAATTGTATGCCCCCCCTTCCGCTTTAATCCGAAACTGCCCCGCCATTGTTCTGTTCTGTATTGGTCGGTGGAGGCCTTCATGATTATGAAAATTCTATTTCAGTCAATTTTTTTGCCATGCCTCGCATAATACATATTCAAAGTATCGACCAACAAGTGATAATACAATGTTTTGATGCAAGATGGTTGCCGGGGCTTTCATCGAATCCGAAAATGAGACCTACATTCCTTGGGAGTATAGTGTGGTGAAATTATGAAGCGATCAGTAAACTTTGAATTTTGCACCCAATTAACTCTTTTTGGGGCAATTTCATACTTCAGGACCTATGTGGTCTGCTTTGGAATGTAGAATGACATATATATAGCCATTTCCAACTCGGTTATGGACTGAGATCCAGCCTGGACAAATAAATATATCCCATTCACTTAGGTTTGATAAACAAAGGATCATAACTCTTCAAAATATAACCGAAAGCAGAGAAACTTCATCCTGCACAACTATGGGGCATTGATCACATATCATGCAAATTTCATACTTGTCCATGCAATATTAACCGAGATCCAGCCTGGACAAGTCCCAATTCACAAAGATTTCAAGAAAAAAGGGCCATAACTCTTGAAAATATATGCGAAAGGCGGAGAAACTTCACACTGCACAACTACAGGGCACTGACCACATATCCTGAAAATTTCATAATTGTCCATACAATATTAACCGAGATCCAGACCGGACAAGTCCCACTTCACAAAGATTTGAAGAAAAAAAGGGCCATAACTCTTGAAAATATACGCAAAACGCGGAGAAACTTCATGCTGCACAACTACAGGGCACTGACCACATATGCTGCAAATTTCATAATCATCCCTACAATATTAACCGAGATCCAGCCCGGACAAGTCCCAATTCACGGAGATTTCAGGAACAGAGGGCCATAACTCTTGAAAATATAAGCGAAACGGGGAGAAACTTTACGCTGCACAACTGTGGGGCACTGACCACATATCATGCAAATTTCATACTTGTCCATACAATATTAACCAAGATCCAGCCCGGACAAGTCCCATTCACAGAGATTTCAGAAAAAGGGCCATAACTGTTGAAAATTATACCGGAACTCGGGGAAAAAACAACTACGAGGTACTGGCCACATTCCATGCAAGTTTCAATCCTGTCCATTAAATATTAACCAAGATATCGCAGCGGACAAGAAACTCGGACGGACAGACACTAGGACAGACGGATGGACAGACGAACGGACGGACAAAGCGATCGCTATATGCCCCCCCTCTAATTAGAGGGGGGGGGGGGGGCATAATGAACGATATTGCCAAAGATGACCTTACTGCTGTGATTCCTTCATTAATGATAACATCTTCTACATCAGCTATATCTATGAACTGAGATGTGCTGTATCCAGATAGGAACGTTTTCTTCACTTGTAGACCCACAGACTTCAACACCAACAGAGACTCTGAAAGACAACAGAGAATCATGACAAGACGGAAATGACAAAGTCCCGATATATCCCGGAATACTGGTTTTCACGCCCCAGTGATACCGCCCCGGTTAAAATTGTACTGGACATGCTTTTTCCGACAAAAACGGGACATGCTAACAATCATATATACTAGTATGAGCCCTATTATTTCATAGACATATTATTTTTACTCTTCTTATTAGGGGCATATACAAATATTGACAAATTACTACCAATAAGATCAAATGCTTGAAATGAAAAAAAAATCAAGTTAAAATTTATTAAATCAAATTTTTGAAATTACGTTTTGTTTTCCTGTTCGATTTATTCCATTATAAGGAGTATACGAATGATCAGTAACGGATAAATGTTTCACGACCCATGGTCGGTGATAAATCAATCCATCAGGTCTTTATATACTAACGAATAAATAATGAATGACATGTAACACCCTCTCAAGTTGGTCTCACCTTCAGTGACAGTATTCATAAACATCCAAACAGTCACCAGTATGACAGCTGAACATAACAGGGTTCCACTGACCTGTAAACACAATTAAAAACTTCAAATCCTAGCTACAGTTTGTACTGTATTTAAGATGTATTTGTATGCGACGGTGATTGTATCGATGTGATACTTACGCGCGCGGTTATTATAGTAAGTAGTTTTCTGGATAACAAACAGACGGACAAACCAGACGATTGCAAGTCTCTCACCGCCGAGGGTTGGGGTCAAAAGAAATTACGTTCCAAGGGAAACAACTCCTGACCAGCACTCACTTTTTCCAGTACGAAGAAATATACGAAACCCAAAAATATAGTCAGAAAACATGCTGCCCATCTCCACGGCGACAAACTTGGCTGTTTGACGACAAATTCTCGACCATTTCTCCCATAATTACGGCAAATGAGAGTCTGTTGATCTGCGGAGATAGTCGCCATCGAGTTACATTTCTTCTTATGCTAGAGGGCGCTTTGTATCATTATACCACATTCCCATGCGCTCCTCATATTGCCATCCAACCTGCTCACAGGAGTGGACTACATCTATTATTGGTCTCGGCTTCGGATATGCTAAAGGTGAGAACAGCGTTACCGGCTGTTTTGTGGGGAAATAATACTCAGTGTAGACTGGTTCCGACTCAGTATATTAGGTGGGTAATACAGAAAAAGGGAAGTCCGATCAAATACTGGAAATGATCATCAGTCTGCGTATATAGTGAGTGGGTAAATTTCATCGACAGTAAATAGCGATTTAGAGCCTTCACAGTTCAATAAATTAACATGTCAACATACCGTGGTATGCAAATTTTGTATTATGATATTGAGATTTGGATTATGCCACTAAGCATAATGTGAAAAACAATTCAAACCGCTGAAAAGTCAGGAGTTTGCATGGAGGGAAGAAAAGACCAGCGGTCTGTGCGAAAACTGTATCAGGGTTATATTTGGTCATAAATAACAAAAGCGAGCAGGAGGAGTACGGACAATCGCCAGCAGTTGATGGCTTATCCCGAATATCCCGCTACATACTACATATAGTGTATAGGCTCGATAAATATTAGCCGCAACTGTTCCTATCAATAATGCCTGTGGTTGATAGTCACAAGCGACGAGTATCGATCCCCGTGTGCTATAACCCGTACCGTATAAACGTTTATTTTTATGCTCCTTACCGGTTATTTTCTATTATAAACAATTTTCTGCATTCCTAGATGATCGGACACTTAACTTTGTCATGTTCAAGATAAATCATATCATGAGATCGTACCATTACTTCCAAACATAATTAACAAGCAATATAAATAATGATAAACATCTGCTTGTATCAAGAGATTGATCAGGAACTTGAGTAGTTGAATTATCTAGGAATAACATAAACGTTTGTTACTGCATATTCAGTAATTAAGATATCATAATCCTTGCAATTTTCGAAATAAATCTCTTAGTAACCTGTTGCTATGGTAACCGTGTTCCTGCAAATAATTAGGACTTTTCCAAAACCAAATCTAGATAGTTTGTATAAAGATATAAATAAGCAATAATATAAATTTGAACGAGATTAGAGTTATAACTTTGTGATATTCCAGTAGAAAGCTATAGCTCATTATCTTTCTCCAAATCATGATCAATTTCTTATCCTAAAAGTGATGCCAGACCATTTGGATTCACCTTTAAATTGCCAATACTGGTAATCAGAAAATAGTCGCGCCACAAAGTCACATCCAACATTTTAGCCATAAATATATGTAAAGTTGGGATGGATGGAAGTCCAAAAATCTGTAAAAATCTGAAATCGATGGTCGAAAGTCAGAAGTCGGAAGATAGCAGCCGAAAGTCAGAAGACAGTCATCATCAATCGGAAGTCAGAAGTCGGAAGTCATGACTTCCCCGCTCGGCTTTGTAGTTTACTGAATTTCAGATCGGGTGCGCGGACATTCCCCCTGGGGACACTCCCCCTGCAGACCTCCATGTATGAGTGCCACAATGTGATAAATAAATTGTTTTGATATGTAACATGCCCATGATAATTAACTATTTAGTTATAGTACATGTTAAGGTTTTACATAGTATAATTTTTTTTCTCTATAATTTGGCATGATTAAAACAATAGTAAGCCTATACTTGGTATAAGTTAACAGCTAGCACATGGTGATAACCTGGGTATGTTAATTAACTATTTAGTGAGAGTATATAGTAGGCCTACATTTAGTTATAGGACATGTTCAGGTTATTAACTATCACATAGTTGGTTTATACATAGTAACTATAGAGCCTCATAATAAGCTTACTGAAAATAAAAATGAAAAAAAAAATACGAAAAAATGCTCGTACGAAGTCATATTACAATAATATATAGGAAGGCGGAAATGTTCGCAGGGGAAAATATCTGAAAGGGGGAAAATCCAGGGGAAAATGTCTCCTCTCGACTAGTTAAATAATATATAGCCCTCACGAGTATGAGGGCTATAGGTCGGCCCCAGTCACCTCCAGCGAGGGTTTTAGATAATTTTATTACGGATCACCCACCTCTGAAACTGCCGTACATCTAATCTCTATCTCCTCCTGAGCACTATTTTAAAATTTATTATTTAAATAGTGACGCATATATCGCCGTCTGAATTTTACAGTCGAAAACTTCAACTCTCTACGCGCCATGTTGGTGACGTCACGGTATGGCCGTTTGCAATTGAACATGGCGCGTATAAAGTGGAAGTTGTCGACTGGAAAATTCAGATGGCGATATATTCGTTACAATTTCACAATAGTGCGCAAGGTTTTAAAATAGTGCTCAGGAGGGGATAGAGATTAGATGTACGGCAGTTTCAGAGGTGGGTGATTCGTAATAAAATTATCTAAAACCCTCGCTGGAGGTGACTGGGGCGGACCTATAGCCCTCATACTCGTGAGGGCTATATATTATTTAGCTACTCTCGACCTGCAACCCCCACACATAATAGTCCCATCCGCTGCGCATACAGAACCAAAAAAAGGACATTTTCCCCTGGACTTTTCCCCCTTCAGCCGAATGGTTGACTTCCAATTAATTGTTTTAAATTAATATGCTTAGTAGGCTCTATATGTCTGCCCTACATCATAGTTTTGTTATACTTTCTAGGTCCAAGTTTAGGGGCTCCAAAACCGATACTGCGAGGATATAGTCCATCTTATTCGACCTTTCCCGCTATTTTAAGACTGCAGTGGCAAATATATACTATACTGTAACAGGACATACCCGATAATATAAAAATATAATTGTCCGTATTCGTTTTGCCTTGGTTTTGGCCTGAGGGTAGCTGTAGTGGCCAATTTGCGATTAATGCAAGGCCTGAGCAAACTATTCCATTTCTGTGAGGAGGACAGAACTGCATTGTGGTTAAAAGGAACTGACTTAGGATTGGGGTTGTTCCCACGCGGTCTCTTTCACTAAATCGCCATCATGGGGTTTGCCAATATTTGGAATGCTCATCCAAAACGATTTGGTCCAGGCTCTCGCCATTGGTAAGATGTAACAGCGATGTTGTCAATTTCTGAATAAATACCAGTAGATTATGATAAGCCAAATTATGGGACTATTTCTGGGCTAAGTTCACCCTCCCTTCGCCTGAAAAGACGCGATATCCAGCTAATTTTCAACAACAACAACGTAGGTTAAGGCTTTTGTTATGGCATCCATTATTGCAACTTTACCTTGACAAGTCTTCTTTCCATTTATAGAAGTAATGCTAGAATGTATACAACAATATTCTCACAAAATGTACTGCCTATGCTAAAGTTATCGTATAACATTGCAAGACACTGCTATAATTAAAAACAGTCCAACAACACCATAGATCTGATGGATAATTCTCAAAATTTAGAAAAAAATGTTCACTTCAATTATCCATAGACATTACAAATATAACAGCATTTTGCACTTTTGATGTCAAAAACACCTAAAGTGTTCAAATAGAATTTCCCAGCCTTTGTTGCTCATGGTGCTTTAGACCTAGTAGTTCTCTCCCCGCTAAAGGAGGAGAGACCTAGCTTGCTGTCATTTAGGAGGACGAGAACGACAGAAAATGTAGCGCACAATATAGCACGGCAGACGAATCGACCAACCAAATGTCGTCAGACCTACCTTAAATACTTGGAAAGGAGAATATTATGCTTACAACCACGATCATCTCAAGGTACTCCTTTCTGGGGTCTTTTCTCTTGCCCCTGTTCTGTTTTCTCGTTGACCCACACTGTTTAAACTCTACCGTCTGTACAAGGATAGGGTCCAGATCGTTTGCACTGGTAGAGACGTGTTTGGATAAAACCGTGATGATGATGTCACCATCGCAATCTTCCGGTTAGGTAACGCATGCGCGTGCGACCAACTTTAGTTTAAAAACGGTGGGTCGTCGAAGGAGAAAACAAAAAGGTGCGAGAGAAAAGACCCCAAAAGGAGTACCTTGAGATGATCGTGGTTGTAAGCATAATGTTCTCCTTCCCAAGTATTTAAGGTAGGTCTGACGACATTTGGTTGGTCGATTCGTCTGCTGTGTTATATTGTGCGCTACATTTTCTGTCGTCTCGTCCTCCTAAATGACAGCAAGCTAGGTCTGTCCTCCTTTATCGGGGAGAGAACTACTAGGTCTAATGGTGCTTGTGTTGGAGAAAGTCTCAATGTTCACAGATAGGGTCTCAAATAGCCAAGTTTACATGACGTCTTTCGTTGCTACTCCGCCATACTTTCTCTTATTGAATTGACATGTACAGTCCAGGACCACAAGGCTCCATTGGCAGTATGGCTCTATCCGGCAATAAAACAACACCCGATCTTAATAAATTCGTATCCTATCAATGCGCCCTGCAATCATATATGTCGCTATGTAGGATCTTACTGATTTCAATTGAATTTGGTGTTCAGAGCGCCCAGCTCATGAATATTTAATAGTCTTATGACATCATGGCCACATTTTAACTACTTTATTTGCAGTCGGGGAGGGGGGATAGGGTCATGGTCTCTGCTTCAACCCAAGATTTATGCCAAGGACCAGTCCATAATTCTACCCCACATTATGGTGCCAACCTGGCAGGAGGGCGGCAACATCAGAAGATTCCCCGACAGTTTGGCGTGCGATTCCGCTGAGCCAACCAGAAAGCACTTGCCATTATGTTCCCTTCAAAGCACTATGAAGAGCTCTCGGGATTGGTTGACACTCGCGTTAATGCAAGCCGGTTACAGGGGTTTAGAAGTCGCATCTTATTACCGTTAATAGGCTGTAAAATTCATTCAAAAAGTCAATAGAGAAGCCAAGAATCACGATAAACTTATGAAAAACTCAATTCTGGCAAAAATGCTAATGCTAAAGTATTAGAATATTACACACGAAAGGGGTAAAATTTTAGAAGAACGGAATATTGATTGGACAAAACTCAATTCAGCGGGAAAAAACCCTGAATATTTTGACGTTGATGAACCCCTGGGTTAGAATCCTGCAAGCAACACATCCAAATGGGGGAGCAGATAGGATTTAATTTGAATTAGATTGAACAACATGTCCAGACTCTCTGACCACTACTATTATCTAGTTCAGCAAATAATTTGAGCATCATGATGTGTCTGCAATCAGTCTTCAAACCTCAACTGCTAATTGAATTTCTCATTACTATTCGTACAGGTCACAGGATCAGCACTATCGCAGTGTACCGATCACATGACTCATACGAAGATAATGGACCGGCCATTGATGTTTGAAGACTGGTTGCAGACATTCTCCCTTAACGGCTAGGAAATGGTTTGCCAAACTATTGAAATATAGTGGACAGAAAGTGGGGAGGGATTATTTTATTGCCGGAGATCAAGCGGCAGTCGTACGGCCCCTCGAGCCTTGTGGTTCCGGACTGTACATGTAAATTCAATAAGACGAAGCATGGCTAAGTAGGAACGAACGAAGCCATGTAATCTTGGCTAGGTCTCAAAACTCAGACAACATTCCAGCCAGTGCAGACAGTTTGTCAGAGGCAATCTGCAACTCATTTACATTTCAAAGAATTTCCTGAATTCCTGAATATACTGCTGTCGCTGCACTTCATACAATGGCTTTGGTTTACATGACTATCCGACATGTCTGGCCAGTATGATGAATATTCAACCCCAAAAATACTTTAGGAGAATTCAAACACACACATTTTCGCATTGTTTCGGAGGTATAGTAGAAAGTGAAATTGGATTGATCTGAGCATATGACTGAACCTAGACTTTCTCTCTGATATAGGTGAAGCATTTCTTAGAAATACATTTCAATATAGCTTTATACATCATTACATGGGAGCTCGAGCTTGTATCTTTGTTATATTTTATTAGCCCACCATCACCAGATGTTCAAATCGCTTTTCGTCCGTGGTCCGTCTTCCGTCCATAAACAATTCTTGTTATCGCAATTTCTCAGGAACTACTTTGTGGATCTTTCTCAAATT
Source organism: Hanleya hanleyi (assembly GCA_036873755.1). Lineage (NCBI taxonomy): Eukaryota > Metazoa > Mollusca > Polyplacophora > Lepidopleurida > Hanleyidae > Hanleya > Hanleya hanleyi. The sequence continues at coordinate 6,064 of JAVTVY010032071.1, read as the reverse complement.
TGGTACACAGGTTCCCCTTGGGGTCTAGTTGTGCAAGATACATTTTCTGGTCCGATTCGAAAATCCAATATGGCCACCAGGCAGCCATCTTGGATTTTCCCATGAAACTTTATCATGATTTCTCAGGAAGTACTGCATGGATCTTTCTCAAATTTGGTACACAGGTTCCCTTTAGGGTCTACAGGGTTCTCAAGGAGAGGCGTGCGATCACTCGCGCGCGCCTCTTGCTCGCCTGAAATAAAAAAATGGCGAGTGGTGAACCACTCGCCTGTTTTCGTCGGGTCAGAATAAAATTTAATGACATCTTCAGCTGTTGCTGTCAAGTTCTTGGCTTCCAAAATATCTTGTTGTTCATCATTGGCATGTTTCATAGGTCAGAATAAAGTTTAATGTCATCTTCAGCTGTCGTAAAATTCTTGGCTTCGTAAAGATCCTGTTCAGTAATTTCGGAAGGCTTCCCGCCATTTCCGCTTCATGTGTTTGTGCAAAAAGTATAACCCTGTGTCGGAACGAAATTACAGATCCGTTATGGGTAGACTGGTTGCCTCCCTTGTATTTCCATACAGACACGTTTTGAGACGTGGGTTATGATTTCCACGAATATAAAATCTGTCAAGCATCACGGCTCTAACCACCATGGCATCACGCCGTTTTAAACATAGTTTCCGATTAAGTTTAACATAACATCACTCTGTTTTAAACATTAGTTTCCGATTTTGAATTTCTCTCGATGTTAAGCGGACTTTCGTCCCACGATCAAGTCCATGCTTTTTATTGCTCTCACGCAATTCCGGTGGGTGTCAAGCACGCCTTTTCGTTCCTAACAATTTTATCACTGTTAGCGGAAAATTGCACGATGTCGAATCCGAAAGGAAAGCCGATAGAACTATCAACATACCTAAAAGGGGAGAGGAACCTACATCAGCATGATCAGTGTTCCGAATTAAAGAAGACTACAACACCGTTCTGAACCGTGCATATGTGACCCATATATTCTGTAATGTACTTATAGAAGTAATTTTAGCAATTCACTCGCCTCAGGGATTTCTCAGGCGAGTGATAAAAGCACTCGCCTCACTCGCCTGAGCTTAAATGCAGGCGAGTGACGAATCACTCGCCTTCATTTTGCTCCTTGAGAGCCCTGGTCTAGTTGTGCAACATACCTTTTTCGGTCCGAATCGAAAATCCAATATGGCCACCAGGTGGCCATCTTGGATTTCCCCAGGAAACTTTATCGTAATTTCTCAGGAACTACTGCATGGATCTTTCTCAAATTTGGTACACAGGTTCCCCTTGTGGTCCAGTTGTGCAAGATACCTTTTCTGGTCCGATTCCAAAATCCAATATGTCCATCAGGTGGCCATTTTTGATTTCCCCATGAAACTTTGTTATTGCGATTTCTCAGGAACTATTGCATGGATCTTTGTCAAATTTGGAACACAGGTTCCCCTTGTGGTCTAGTTGTGCACGATACCTTTTCTGGTCTGATTCGAAAATCCAATATGGCCACCAGGCGGCCATCTTGGATCTCCCCATGCAACATTGTTATCGTGATTTCTCAGGAAGTACTGCATGGATCTTTCTCAAATTTGGTACATAGGTTCTCCTTGGGGTCTAGTTGTGCAAAATACCTTTTCCGGTCCGATTTTAAAATCCAATATGGCCACCAGGCGCCCATCTTTGATTTCCCCATGAAACTTTGTTATCGTGATTTCTCAAGAAGTACCTCATGGATCTTCCCCAAATTTGATAAACAGGTTCCCCTTGTGGTCCAGTTGTGCAAGATACCTTTTTTGGTCCGATTCGAAAATCCAATATGGCCGCCGTGAATTCTCAGGAACTACTTAAGGACCTTTCTGAAATTTGGTACACAGGTCCCACATGGGGTCTAGTTGTGCAAGATACCTGTTTTGGTCCGATTCGAAAATCCAATTTATGTTTCAAATTAATACGGTATTCCCGAGTTGTGACGTTGCATCTCAAGAGTCGGCGGATCAAACGGTGGGGCATATTCTATATATTGACTATAGAGAATATTCATACCGTCATCTTCCATATCAAGGAGTTCAAATAATTCGGAATTAAAATGTATTTCTTCAAATTTTAAATCAGTTTTCTTTAGTCCATGCAGTTGCAAGTGAACTGCCCCACCATTTCGTCTGCCGACAGGTCTGCTACATGAAGGGACATCACTCTTGCGACACAACGTCACAACTCGACAACTGTAGACTACTGCGTGTTTCGATCCACTTGAGGGAGATAATCAGGATTCAACACTTTCAAAGTTTCAACATTACTGCGCGGATCCCGGCTTCAGTATTAAGTTTTGTGCCATCTTACTATTTTCGAGCATGGTATCTTAAAAGAGATATCTCAAACTAGCCCAGTAAACAGAACATAATTAGCATTCGTTCCTAATTATAAAATCTTAAGTATGTTTCATAGCTCATGCCAAAGTGTCAAAGAGATTTGTCTTCGCTTCCAGTACCCAATGATGACACGTGCAAAAAAAACAAAAAAAATACTACAAAACGAAGACGAAGGATCCTCCGGACTGTCACATTCAGACTAACTTTGCTCTTTTCTCTTGTACTATAACAACCGACGTAAGTATAGTTTCTAGAAATCGTGAAACTCCTGAAACTTAGAAAGATGATATCTTGGTGTTTTCCAGTGTCCCTTTTTCGATCTTTTTCGCTCAGATTCAAAATTCTGTAAACAAAATTGCAAATCAATCGTTTGTTCTTAGTGACAATGGACAAAAAGATCCTCTTGTCATTAGCTTACAATTATCGGACAATGGTGGGCGCCAAGATCCTTCAGGATCTCTCGTCATATTTTGAGTGCCTAAATGGATGCCATCACAAAGGCCTTGTCTATTCTCCTGGATAAACGGCACCCACAAGGATAGGTCACATGTGTATAGGCACATGCTCCCTAGCCGTTGTGGGCTGTCTTTTCTGACGGACTCTCATAATAAATTGCAATGTTGTGAAATATTAAAGTTGATCATGTTTTCATGACAAATGAAGTATTAAACTTAGCCATATGAAGTTTACAATGTAAGTATTAAACATGTAATCAGCCTCAAAATTTGAAAAATATTTCAGCTCTCATCTGCGCTGTTTTCAGAATCGAAGCATGCCAAGGCATGACAGTTTTCATATTCTGTAAAAGCAAGAATATCCATCGGATAGATTTGGAAATTTCCCTCCGCTTCGATGAACTTCGGTATCGCCAGAGTATATACAACCTCAACATCTAGAATAGCGATGACATCGGTTATACGAGACTCCATATTATGTCGTCCAACAAGCAGTGATGACGCCCACTTTCGATTGTGATGTTACAATGTTTACAACCAAGCCACACAAATGCCATGCCATTTATTTTTGATGGTCATTTTCTCCCACTTTCTCAAGAACGGTAGATGCAAGCTAAGATTGATGTGGTCAAATATACTTCATTCTGTATCTGTTTTAACATATGTCACTCTAATGGAGTTTTAGAAAACTTGATGGATTTTGAGGCTGATTACAGCTTTTAACTTTAGAAATTTGTTTGCATATTTTGGCAATAGCTTTGGGAACTTTTTGCCAATGGCGAACTTGAGTCTGCCCAAATTGATCAGCGGCACACACTGGAAATTTCAAAGCATGCAGGCCAAATACAGAGGCCATACCATTCTTTACTTCTCGTCAGACCGTTATTGTTCTAGCGCAGTTTCATCTTATATCTTCGGAATTACGAGGATTTGGCCTAAAGCTAAAGATTCTACGAACAATCATGGCTGAATTGTGTTCATACGGTACAACATTCCAAACTGATTTGTGTATTCGAACGTCAAGTCATACCCTGCTAGCTTATCATAATCCAGTCATTTCAACCACAAAGAGAAGACACACACAACCTATTCAGATCACAATACAAATTCCTTATCTTGGAGAACTGTGTATTTTCTGGAAATAGACTTTCTAGTTGGCCAAGTGATCGCTGTTGGGCAGCTAAAATTTGAAAAGGATTCCTTGGAATTTATGATTAATGGGGGATGTAAATACTGATTCCCAGTAAAATGGCTGAAAATGATTAACCTTCACATTTATTTTTCTTTTCAGCCGAGTTTGCAACAACAGCCATGGTCTGATTAGGAAATATAACCTGAATATTTGCAGAAGATGTTTCAGGCAATATGCAGCAGATATAGGATTCAAGAAGGTGCGTATTTTATTGGGGCACTTGTGCAATAGAAAATACAACAATTTTTATACACCTGACGATAGACGAGGTTGCATTTTGCGATCACTGTTGCAATCATCGCCCGGTCTGTAAACTTCCTTCTCTATGCAATTTATCCAGTCTCAAATTATGGAATTGTACCAAACTTTGGATTTTCATTGTCCATGGGTCATTGAAGAACCCTATTCATTTTGAGGTAAAAATATCAAAGGTCAAGGACACTTGCGCCATGAAAGTTGTGAAAAAGAAAATGGGAAAGCTCCAGTTGCAGGCTATGAATTGGTACTAATCCTATTTATTTTGGAGTCGAAGGTCAAGTTCACTTGGGCGAGAAATCTAGGAATATCCAGTTACAGGTTATGAATTTGTACCCGAATTTGGGTATACCTTCATGTCTTTGGGACAAATAAGATTTGAGGTCAAACGTCGAAGTCACTTTGGCCAGAAAAATCTACACATTAGGTGTCCAATCTCTAGTTCCACGTTACGGATCGGATAAAAAATATCGGTATACATACTTTGCCCATGCGACAAAGGAGGACCCTATTTATTTTGATGTCAAAAGGTCAAGGTTACATTGGCCAAAATATGGGGGAAACTAGAAAATCGTGTGGTTTCTGACATAACTCCAGTTCAGAGGCGAAGATTGTGACGAAAGTTCAAGTATACCTCAATGCAAGAAGCCTATTGATTTTGAGGTGTCTCTCCATCTGATACACCGTCGGTCTGTAAAACTTTATTGTCTGAGCGATATCTCGTGTTCCAGGTTTGTGTTCGGTAATAATCTTTGAGTATATCATATGGGGCATTTATAGAAGAACCCTATATATTGTGATGGTCAAAGTCCACGTCATTGAAGTGGAAAAACTGTACAAAGAATTGCATGTATTTGTTTGATACAAAATTGTTGTTCTTGTTTCTGGAAGTCTGCACTGTCCATTCCAATATCATCCTGTGATTGCTTCCCGATCACACATGTTCCAGCTTTAGTTTAGCTTGTATGAGTACATTGAGCCCATCAGCCCTTGTTAAAGCTTGGAAAAAAAAAAGTTGCATATCAACAGGTAAATCTTCTCTTCATCCTAATTTAAAAACTTACATGCATTCAAAATATCTCCGATTGTTATGACCCCCCCCCCCCCTCTTCTAATTAAATTTTCAAGAGTTATGGCCCTTGGTTTATCAAACCTAAGTGAATGGGATATATTTATTTGTCCAGGCTGGATCTCCGTTCATAACCGATTTGGACCGGCAAAATGGCTATAAAAATGTTATTCTACATTCCAAAGCAGACAACATAGGTCCTGAAGTATGAAATTGCCCAAAAAAGAGTGAACTGGGTGCAAAATTCAAAGTTCACTGACTGCTTCATAATTTCCCACAATATTCTCCCAAAGAATGTAGGTCTCCTAACCAGGTCACATTTTCGGATTTGGCGAAAGCCCCGGCGAACATCTTGCATTGTATTATTATTTGTTGGTCGATAATTGGAATATGTATTGTGTGAGGCATGCCGAAAAAAGTGACAAACAGAATTTTTATAATTATCCAAATTAGGCCTCCACCGACCAATAAAGAACAGAATAATGATTGCTTCCTTCCTGTGTTTATTTCTGCTTTTTATGCATAACTGCTCAAATAATGTTTTGGTAATCAGTAATGTGATTGAGAATATTAATCTGAGAAGTTTGGGATTCTCTTGCACATTTACATGTAACTATTACTTGATACTGAATGAAGAATTTGTTTTATTGCAGCTGGATTAAATGGTCCACCAGCATGGAGGAATTGCACTGAAGGAAGATGTGGAACTCAGAAATACATAGAT